>VYXH01011098.1:54980-93917 GCA_013397275.1 Burhinus bistriatus | reverse complement strand
CGGACCCGGGGCAGGCCCCGGGGGGCCGCAACCTTCGCGGCGGCCTGTTGCGGGCCGGCGAGGCTCCGCGCCCCGCCAGCAGCGCCCGTCCTCCCCCGCCCCGCTCCTCCTCCTGCTGCCGGCAGCAGGTAGGGCCCGGAGGACGGGCCCGGTCCCAGGCTCAGCTGCCAGCAGCCCGAGCCTCTTCCCGCAGAAATGGTGCCTCCCACGCAGGAGCGAGATCCCACGGTGTTCTCTGGGCTTTCAGCTCCAGCCGGGCTGCCCGTGGCCGGGCCCGGGAGTCTCCGGGCTATGCTTGAACTCTGGACACCTTGTTGTTTTCCTCCTTGCTCTGTTGGCTGGTGCCTCGTGACTTTTATGGCCTGTCACGGAGGGAAGGCAGAGGAACGAAAGGCGAGATACCTGCCTGCTGCTCCCTTCCCGTCTTCTTCCCGCAGCTGCTTTGGAGCCCCAGCCACTGCAGCAGCTTTGGTGGCAACCTCAGGGCCCCAGACAACCTGCTGGGAGGGCTTTTGAGCTCCCACGGCTCTGGCCTGACCCGTCCTCCCCCCAGCACCCATGTTATCCTTACACTTGATGCTTCGTTTTTTTCCAGAGGTTGGATGAGACCTGGATCAAACCTGGTAGGGAATACAGGGGCAGGGAAGGAGATCTGAGCTCAACTCGTCTGTGTTGACTTGTTGCAGACTTTGCCAAGGAGCTGCTGGATGTGGATGCCATTGGCTTCTCCTTGAGCTGCGTGCCCATTCCTCTCTGACCAAGCCATATCTCTAACTTGGCATTGGAGTTTTGTGACCTGATTCTCTGGTGTTTTGGAGTTTCTCATAACCTAAATGGCTTGCTGGAGATGGCTTGGATATGGGCAGGGTCCTTTTTAAGGGCTGCACAGGAGGGAGGTGGCTTGGTTTGGAGGCATAATGTATGAGTGACCCGGATTTCAGAACTGTGACTGAATTGGGTGAGGAGGAGGCATCCGTAAATCAGACTTGAAGTTGTACCAGATCTGAATTCTTCTTAATTCTCAATTATTGTTAATATTTGGAACAGCTCAGCTGGCTTCCATGTAGATCCTCATTTTGCCAACTTGTGACTGAGGGTAGCATTGGTACTGTACTGTCTGTGCAGCAGCCTGGCATTCTTGATAAATCTGTGAGTGGGGTTATAGGATCTAATTGCTAGTGACAACAGGCGACTAGGCTTGAGGTTGGTGCTCTTGCTGAAGCCCCCTGTTCCTGCTGTCTAAAATAGTGGGACATGAGCACTGCCTCTGGGAACCTCTTGTGCATCCTGATAGATTTTTGCTAGTAGGAGTGTGTTCCTTGGGACTTTTTTTTTTTTTTTTTTTTATTTCATCATGTTAACTTTAGATAGATGTTCTTGCCCTTGTTCTATTGAGTCTTATTCATTCTTACACTTCACTCATTTCAAGTGCTTTCTAGAGGTAAAGAGCCAAACTTTGCTATAGGTTTGTTTTTTTGTTTTTTTTTTAACATACTCTGCTTTTGAGTCTGATTTAAAGTGGGTTGTTTTATTTAATTAGTTTGTATTCATGTAAATTATGTTCACTCTCCATGGTTGTTCCCGGCAAAATTTAAGGAACAGCCTGCAAGGGATTTCAAATTCATAATTGGAATCACATTTTTTTCCAAGAATATTTGATTCTAAGAGTTACTATGCTTTCTGTCATCTGGTATCTTTCCAGTTTGATGTTGGCTGCTTAGTTACTGTTTAGCTAAATTATCCATAGCTAGCTTATTTCAGTAGTCACGCCTGGGAAGTTTTGTAATTCCTTTCAGCTTTGCAACTCCTCACTGAACTCCTGTTGTATCTTTTAATGAAGTACTTGCAAGTGACTTCAGTGCAAGTGTAGTTGTGCTCGATTGTTTCGGCACTTGGGCTGTACAGAGAGAAATTGTTTCCCTCTTCTGTGAGGTGATCACATAGTTCATAGTATCAGCCATTTGGGGACAGATGCCTTATTCTGACCCCAGCAGGTATTTACATTCCCAGCTGGTTATTGCTGCATCGAATCCAAAATTCTATTAGAAAAGTACCCAGTCTTGATTTCAAGATATCCAGTGATAGACGGCACTGGTTCCCCAGGTAAATTATTCCAACAGCTGATTACCCTCGCTAATTTCTTATCTCAATCTGTCCAGCCTGGTTCCTAACCACAACGTCTTGCTACAAATTTTCGTGCCAGATTACAATTTGTTGCTGCTGGGATGGCACATTCCAGCAAAAAGATGGCCTATTGTACCGCAAGCTTACAGCTATTACCTTGCAAACCTCTAGCTTCTGGGAATAGGTAATTGAGCTTTTGTCATAGGGTGACTGGTATGATTTAGAGCAGTGGCTAAGTGTGCCTGGCTGTGGTGTCTGTGCGCAGTCAGGGCTTTCAGAGAAATGTCATTGAATAACTTGTGTTGCTTGGAGTATGGCTTCACGTGATGGTTAATCCAGTGTAACTACGGGCTGCTGCTGAAGGAACGATGCAGTTCTCATCCAATCCTGACTGCAAGCTTCTGTTGCTTCCCTTGGATCAGATCTAGTGACTACATGGCCTCAAATCAGTTCAATCACTGCTCCAACTGAAAATTAACCCCCTTCCCTAAACAAAAAATATGACTTTTGGATCTGGAAGTTGGATCAGCCTGCTCTGTGGCCAGATGGTGCTAGGTCTGATGCAGAAGGGCAGAATGCCACTGGGCATGAGAAACATGGAGAGGGACTACCTCTTTCAGTAGCAGCCCCATGCCTGTGCCATATTAGATGCAAGAGGGAACTGTACATTTAGTTCCTACGTTTGTGCCCTCGGATAAACAGGCTGTGGTTGCACAAATGCTCTCGGCTGGCACTGCTGTTGAAAGAAGCCGTCGTGCCTACCTGTTGTCATCCATGTCAGTTCCCTGCTCTGGTTTGTTGTGAGACCACACGCATGCCCATACCACCAGAAGAGAAAGGGCAGTGTGGGGGTGGGAGTGAGGAGGGCAGAGGGATTCCTTTTGGCAGGCTGAAGAGCTTGTGAAACTAAAGCTTGAGATACAGGAATTGTCACAAGCACTCCTCACCTTAAATCTTAATGGAAGCTAATCTATTATTTTACCTTCCCTTTGCAGCAGATGCGTGAGAATAGCTGTCCTGATTTGCTCAGTAGCCCAGGTTAACTCTGTTGCGTGACTTAGGAGAGCTGGGTTTAGCCAAGATTGGGTTTAGGTCAGCTGCATAATTTAAGTCTTTGGTCAAGAAGTGTGTGTTGGAGTTAGACTTTGTGTGGGAAAGAGCATTTATTGTACAAAGAAGAAGGTCTGTGTCTTGGCTATGACGTACTGATACCTGTGAAAGGTTCGTCAGTGCAGAAAAGTTGCAAGCTAATGTATTTGTGTGTTCTTGATGTGAGGTTCTCGGTGGTTTTCAGTGCTTCAGCCAGCTGGGGTACCCTTTTGGCAGAGCTTCATGAATCTTGTCTCCTCCATTAACAAGCGATTCCAGCTTTCTTGCTTTTCTAGTGGAATTAGTTTGCTGGCACAAAACCCATTCCCCATCTATTGTTTTAAATGCCATTCCTTCAAGTGCAATGCTGAACACTGCAGGAGATGTGGAACTGAGCTTGTAGTGGAGACTAGTTTTGAGCTCACAGTCTGGATTACAGCTAGATGAAGTCAAAGAAGAAATTCCCATGACTTTAGCACAAGTTTGGTGCAAGGTCAGGGGGAAGGCTATTGGTTTTGATAGTGGGAAGAATTTAGAAGGGGGGAAGGTGATTACCATGACATGCGTACAAATGTATGTATGTAAATAGACACACATATGTAAATGTATACAAAATAGACGGTGTTCTGATGCTAGAAGAGGTTGAGGAGGAGTGGCTATAGAAACTGTAATTGGATAGTATACAAAAAGTGAACTGAAGTGGGAGGAGGCACGTGAACCTGCTGCTCAGAGAATTCTGCATTAAAGCAGAGCTGGCCATAAATTGGCTTCCTGTGAATGTATCCTACTTCCAGTAAGTCACGTAGAAGTGTGTGACATTCAGACGTCAAACTACCTCTTTGTAGTCTCAAACTGAACATCTAGCTGCATGGAGGTGCTCAGTGCCTGAAGCCCACTGCCCCTGGCCTTGCTGGTACCCTGAGTGCATTTGGCACTGGAGTTTCTGCCACTGATCCATACATAGAACTTCCCAATCCTTACCTGGGTCAGGCTGAGGTGGTGCCCAGTGGGATCCACAAGCTTGGTGGTCCCCTGCATGTGCCGCCTGTGGGCAGAGCAGAGTCATATGCTCATGAGCAGACCCAGCCTTGCACAGGGTATCACTGGAGGAGGAGAGGTGAGGAACGGCTGCTGCTTCAACGAATCCAACAGTAGAATTTGAGGATCAAAAATACACTGCTCTAGAGGGTAGGAGATTAGGATCCTGGTCATGTCAGGGCACAATTCGTTCAGATCACAGAAGTCCTGAGATAATCAGGGGACGTGTGGCCCAAGGCCGGAGTCTGGATTACAAGCAGACCTGTAACCTATTGGACGTGGTCGTTGTTCACAGTTGCCACAAGGTGGCTGCAATGGCTGCACTTGCATGTTCACTTAATAATAGAAATAGATCCCCAAACCAGTGTTAAACTGGCATGTACATCACTAGTGGGAGGAGGAGTGGCAAGAAGATGCTTTGCCCACAGTGTTGCTGGGCAGCTACAAAAAATAAGCATACATAAGCTTTATGGTATGTACACTTTATGCTCACAAAAATGCTGCAAATATTTTTTGAATAGGGTAAATCTTAACAGGGCCCTTGCATCTTTATTAGATTCCTGTCCTGTGAGGGGGTGCTACTGGAAACTTTGTAAGATTACACTAGTAAGAGTATAGCTTAGCTGGTGTACTTCATTTCATAGGAGAAGGCAGGATGCTATAGCCATACTGGTGCCTAGAAAAGCTCTGATGCTGTAGGTGTGTCTTTAGTGGGTCTGGTGCAAAATCTTTTTGGCATGGATTAAGTCTGAGCTTCTGTTTAGACACAGAAATTTTAGTGTAGGTATTCCATAATGCAGGTGTCTGAGTGTAACTCTAGACCTATGAAATGTAATCTAGCTGCAATATTTGAGTCAATCTCCTTTCTGAAGTACTCCGAGATCACTATCTGTTTTTACAGGTGAGGACTGTCAGGTTGCATAGCAGTGAAGTTGAGAAGGTGCGGTGTGTATCTGTTTCCCCTCAGTTACTGGATTTATAGGAGAAGAGATATTCTGAGTATACCACCAGCCCTGCAGGATAGGGATGGTGTCTCACTGTGCAATATTTAGAATGGTGAGGATTTGGTCCTGGTTGTTGATATTGCAAATGGCTCAAATAACTCTTGCCATTGTTTGTTGCTTCTCTGCATCTCTCTTTTTCTGTAACTCTGTGCATGGAGATATTTCAGGCTTGAGTCTGAGTGCAATATAGCTGATGGATCTTATGAGTGTTTTTAGAATGATACGCTTCTGTCTCACTTCTCTACCCCTCCCCAGGAAAGGTGTTTTCTCCTGGAAAGGCATATTTCAGGTATAGGCAAGAAGAGGCTCAGGATGGATGGTGGGGGTGGCACTGAGAAGGCTGCAATACAGCACACAACCCTGTCAAACTCTACACTGTGACAAACCTTGGGGCAGAGAGAGGATGCTGTGGGGAGAGAGGCAAAGAGAAGTGGAAGTACCCCTATTTTTATAGCAAATTATGGGTCATGGTGTGTTTTCCTAAATGTGCGAGAGAGAGATGGGTTTACCCCTCGAGTCACCCAGTAACTTCTTAACACCATCTGGTGCTGTGTTGAAGGATGGGAAATACCTTACTTCACTGTCACTGGCATCCTCGTCCCTGGGCACCACTGGGAAGAGGAGATGTTCTCTTAGTACACATGGCGGTGACTGAAAGGGAAGCAAAAAGTGTTCCTATAGACACAGGGTCAATGCTGCTCATTTCAGTCTGAGTCCTGTGCCATCTGGGAAGGTAGTCTTCCTCTGATATTGCTCGTGCAGTCCACCTTATCTTCCTGCCTCTGCACAATGAGTAAAATGAGCTGTTTCATTTCAGAGAGGTGCAGAGAAAAGAAGATGAGCAATTTGGACGTATGCTGGAGCAATGAACTGTGCCGTACGCTGGAAGAGCAAGGCCAGGCATGCCAGTTATTCACAAGGGAGGATCAGGGCCATAAAAAGCAGTATAAAATTGTAGCTGCATGTATAGAAAAATCATGACAGCTGAGTTGCCCAGTGGGTGTTAGCAGGTACGCCAGAGCTATTTTTCCTTCGTTCTGTATGCAGTGTCATTTTTACCTATTCAGCTGCTGAGTGTGTAATAATAGTGATATCAAAGGCATGAAAATAGGAATCCGAGTGTAAAAGGGGAAAACAGATTAACTCTGACTCTCATAGTCATAGCAAAATGACTTTAAAAAAGGATAGAACAAGAAAAGGTGAGATCTGCTGGATTGCATGTGCAATGGAAACTGGCATGAATAGAAATCTCAAGTTCAGCAAGGCAATATGAAAGCAAATCTGCCCTGAAGTGTGTTATGTTTTACTAGCATGTTTCCTTTAATAAGTTAATTTAAAAGACGGCATTGTACAAAGTTTGATTTTGTCAATGGAAAAAAGTAAACAAAGTGCATTTAAAGAAAAAAAAAAAAATCGTGCCCTAGCAGGTGCAGGAGCCAAATGCAGATGTGTTGAGTTAAGGATGTGCAAAAGCACCAACTTGGTTTTAAAGAATGGTTCGGTAGAGAGATGGTTTTGTTCTTAAAGGTAGTAAGAAATATCCAATGCTGTTTGTCCTAAGGTCATAAAATTGATGGAATTGCAGAAAGGTTCTCGCCTGAATGTGGACACAGTGAGAAATGGACAGCTGTGGATATCTGACATATGTGAAGTTATAGGGCGGGGGCTTTCATTGACTAGGCAGTGAGATCCCTGCAGTACAACAATTATGATACCAGAGTAATACTGATGCAAAATGAGTTTAAACAAGTAATTATGGACACTACTTTGTGTGAAAAATGTATCTATTGTTTGCACTAAGCATCTCTGCAGCACAACAGGAAAATACCTTAGTAACATGTTTTGTATCTTGAAGAGTTTGGAGGCAAAAGACACAGAAGGAACAGAATGGGCAGTCAATATATTTTTGTTGGTGAAGGGATTGCTTAAATAAGACTTTGCTTATGGTTGCAATCAGATACAGAGTTTATAATAGGGCTTTGCATATTCAGTGCACTGAGCCGCCACTCCCTGACTAATCCTCAGAGTATGTCTGTGAGGTAGGAGGGGTTAGTATTACCTCAGTTGCACAGGTGACCCTCAGATGGGCAGAAACTGCTGGAAACCGACAGAATTAGGAACTGATGATTCTACTGGATGAGGTCTGGGGCTGAAGGCACAGTTCTTGCTTGCCTTGGGAAAAAAAAACCCTGCTTATACTCTAAGCTTTTTGTAGATCCTTCCTTTAATGAATGACTGTAGTGGGGAATTGAAGGAGGGAGAGCTCCTGCTATCCTAATGTGCATGTTCCTGTTTCAGCCTGTGTTATGTTACTGATGATCCTAGTTGTCCTTTGTGGACTCACTAGCTTGAAATTTCTAGGTGACCACAACTGTGTTTAACTCTTCATAAGCTGTAGCTGTTAGTAGAGGCAAGACTTGAAACAGCAGTCCTATGGGTGCATCTTTATCACCTTCTGTTAGGGTAAATACTAGTAGAGCAGGAACAGCCAAAAGTTTGGAGTGCAGGGTGTTTCCCGTGTGCATGACAAAAGCAGTAATGCTGATATCCCCTGCTGTGGGAATAGCTGTAATTGCACCTTCTTTAATGTGATTGCTTCTTGGGAGCCGATCTACCGTGATCTGTGTCATACCTCTTGTGTAGAGCGCTGCCAAGGGTGACAGAGTAGATTTGTCACATCAAGACGTGTGTTGCTGTTCTTCACTTCAGCAGCCTCGTGGCAGTGAGTTGTAACCAGACACAGCTGTCAGCGCTGCAGGATCTGTCAGCGCCGCAGGATCTGCCACCGAGCAAAGGCAGAGCTGTTGCTCATAAAACAGTGGCTGGACTCGGGTTGTTTCACGCCCCTGCTTTGCTGGTCCTCCTAGGCCAGGACCACTGCCTCAGCCTCTCGCTCAGCCTGCAGTGAGAGTGGGACCTCTCCTGTCTTGTCCTTAGCTCTGCGCCTGACTTGCAGTTCTTCTGTCCTGTTGAGCCAGGGACTTGCAAAAGTCGCTCACTTTGTGCCCCCCCTGCCTGTTCACTAATGTGCCAACCAGCTGGCTGTCATACATGGCAGAGGCGAGGTGCTGGACTCAGTAACAGTCAGCAAACATTGGTGTTGAAAGCTGGGTTCCTCAAGTGCTTCAGTCTGGCAGAGGTAAGACTGAAGACCCATTTTCCATACAGGAGGGCCTTTGGGAAGAAGACTCTAAGACTCTTCCCTCCCTCTTGGGCATGGTCCACTGACACCCCCATCCCCCTTCCTGGTACCCTCCCAATCACTCCCCCTTCAAGCACCTCTGTTGCTCTTAGGTTTCCCGAGCACTGCAGTGATCATACCATCATACGAGATTGTACTCTTTACTGTTGCCTGTAATGACTTTTTTTTTTTTTTTTTTTTTTTTTTAAAAAGCTAAACAAAAAATTTCACATGGGCCNTTTTTTTTAAAAAGCACAGCAAAACATCTTGCCATGTGCCAAGGCCGATAAACTTGTTTAGGTGAGTTTGATGGGCAGTGTCAGAAGGTACGATTGAGAGCCACCTATGAGGCTGAACTGGAGGAACTCTGCTGTATCTCATTGAACTTGGGAGAGATGGGATGTTTATGTGTTTATTTATGCCCCAGTGATCAAAGCGCGTTGCAGGTAATGGGAAAGACAGCTAGCCGAGTCTTAGATTTCATTTAACTGGTGCCTATAGCTTCCCAGGGGAAGTTTCTCATTCATGCTAAAGTATGCACAACTTCAATTAGAATATAGCATACACGCCTGCGTAGGTTGGTGGATGCAAGTGTACCAAGGACTTTGCATTCCTCAGCTGGAGCTGGCATTATTTTGTGATCGTGTCATAAAAGAGGTAAAGGAAATTGTATCGGGTCCATGTTACACTATTAGTCATGGTGACTGTTAGGAGTTAAATTGCCTCATGTTCTAATTTCTCACTAGCACACTGAAGTCACGAGTTTGGGATGAATTTAAGGCACACAGACCTTATTTTACTCCTCTACATCGCCATCTGATAGGGTGGGGCCTGGGAGGGGAAACAGAGAGGTAGTTTTATGTGCCACAAGGTTGAGAAAAAGGAAGCCATAGGCCAGTCAAGAGTCGGAGTCGATGTCTTCAAAGACTGCCAACGGGTAATCTCAGGATTTTGGTTGCTCAGCTAATATCTGAAGAGCCATGAAGCCATCAAAGGATACTATTTTAGGAAATCGTGAAGGGTGGTGGTAGGAAGCAAACTCTCCCCCTTCGTTGGTATGCAGAAAAATGGAAATGGAGGGAAGAAGGATTAAAAATATCTGTAATTGTTCCTTATTAATTGAAACTAATTTAATTATTAAAATGGGGAAAATATTGTAATTAGTATGTCAGAAATGCTAGTGATATTTCTGAGCTGGTATAAAATCTGTGCTTTAAAGTAATACAGACTTGGAGCTATACTGCATGTGAAATTATGTTGGCATAATTCTTGCCCATTGACAACTAAGGGGAAATATTGCAGAGTTAGGGAGTATCAGTGTTGTTGACCAGGCTGTGCTATTTCTTAATATTTTTTCTTAAGCTTGTACCTGTAGGGCTCTACTTTTCTTTTTTTTTTTTTTAATTTTTATAAAATGTTAATTACAGTGTTAGGAACTAAAGCTAAATCTTAACTACAACATCTATGAGTTGTAATTACTACGATATACTTTGAAATAAGGTAGTGGTAATTGGTGAAGCTAGTTATAAAAATCATTTCATAAGATTGATGTGTATCAGTTACACCATTTAAAACCCTGATTTATACAACTTTTCACCGCTCGGTCTGAAAGACAAAGTCAGAAAAATGCCTTCCCCTTGGCTTCCATTTGGAGTATTTCCATGCTAGACTTTGCAGAGGGTTTGAGGAGGTTTCCAGGGCTTTCCCTAGCATCTCCTTCTTGTTGTTACTTGTTTTCAGAGTTGCTGACAGGGGGCTGGCTCCTTTGAGTTCTTCTGGCTGCCGTGCAATGTCCTTTTATACCTAGTCCTTTGCTGAGGTGAAAAAGCTGCATTTGGGTTCACAGGAACAATAGAGTCCATGGCAATAAAATGACACGGAAACGTTAAACTCTAAATTAATCTCTCCTTTGGAAATGGTTGTAAATCTGATCAGAATCTCCTGCTTCCCATAGTGCCTGCTTCTAACCTGGAACGATAGCAAACATGTTAGTAGCAGAGGGCTGGTACTGAAAATGTAGAATTTCCCTGCCATGCTGCTGCTTCTGTTCTGCGTGGGCTGGTGAGGGTGCACCTGTTTCTGCATTTGAAGCACTTGGCAGTCACACACAGCAAGACACCTACGCTGGAGCGTCAGGGACTTGCTTGTAGATCCTGGGTGTGGTTTTGCCATAACTTAGGTCTAAGTCCAGGTTTCTGCTTTCCTGCTAGCCAGCCCATCGGCCAGCGTCTTGTTGCTGTCTGTTCCTTGCAGTTGCTGCTATGGCTTGTACATCTGCACGTACGCATCTGCAGGGAGCTGCAATTTTTACTTTTATTTATTTTCTTCTCCTGTGTCACACCTTTATGGCTGCTCACATCATTCTGCTTCTAGGTTGTTTTTTTGGCTCGATAACTCCCTGAGCTGGCTCACATACGGTCACATGCGCACTGGCACATCAGAGTACATGACAGTAATCTGGATGTGTATTATGTTAATCTGTTCTGGATTGCAGGGCGCCATGTCAAGTCTTAATCAAAATTTATTAGGACCTGATTGCAGGTGGTGTTGGGTGGTCTGTACAGTCAGCAGTGGCAGAAGCAATTGAAGGAGCTCTACATCTTTTTAGGACTGGACCATAAACAGGTGGACTTCTTGGAATATCTGCAAATATCTAAATTGGGCCTGACGAATTTGATTATTCATCTTTGTTAACCCAGTTATACCACAGCATATTTCTCTGTCAGTCTTTTAGTTTCTGGTATCTCGTGTAGCTCACTGGGTCAGGTCTAAATACTCTGCAAACGAGTTCAGTGTCATCAGTCCCAACTGCTAACAGGTAGAGGGGGAAGGGGGAGTTCCCCTTGCTCTCATTAGTCACAAGTTAAGGCTTAACATTTTGGCTTAAAAAAATTAAGATAAACCCAGACAGCAAGATCTAATTTTTGAGCCCTAATTTGTTTTTCAGGCCTTTTCCACAGCCCTTAAAGGCCAGACATGCATTTTTCTTAATTGTAAGCCAAAATTCTCATGTAACCACATGATTCTAGGAAGTGGGATTATATGAAAAACAGAAAATATTGTGATGCACACAATAAACCTATGTCAGTTGGCCATGCAGGCACTCCACTGTGAGCAACAACAAGTTTTCCATGTGTTTGCATTAGTACCTTCCTATTCAGCACCCACACAATTCCTGTGGCTTTGGGTGTGTGAAGCTATTTTTCCATGGGGAGAGGGAAGGGGTCCTCGCTGGTGCTTTCCCACATTTACATTTCTTATAACATTTATTTATATCTAATACTTTTTGCTCCCAATAGCAAACATGTCTCATTTTGCTTGTTAGCTTCTTCGATCTAAGTACAGCAGTTAAATTTCCAAGAAAGAATGGTTCGTTCCCTGAAAAGCTGGTTTAGGGGAGGGTTGTACCAAAACCTGTTTTTACCCTCACACATCCCTACATCCCTTCTGCATGGATTTTCTTTTTTTTCCTTTAGCTGCAGTTTTCAGTACAAAGCTGCACAACTGTTGCCATATTGCCAAGTATTTCTGATTGTGATACAAGTCTCATAACTTTTCTTTCACATTTTTTTTATAAATCTCATTACTGGAGTCGTGAGTTAATGAAAATGCTGTGGGGAGCTAAGGCTGAAAACATGCATTCTAAAAGCACAAAATGAGGACATGAGTGCAAGATTTTTAGTTTTTCTGTTATTGTTGCTATCTCATGGTATTTTGATTCCAACAGTTTTTTATTCTTATCGGTACTAACTATTGAAGCCAGATACAAGGTACAGGTTTCTGCTGTAGGTATAGCTGTTATGGCTGATGAAGTTGCACTGGTAGAAGTTGTGAGCATGGTATGACGTACAATTGCAGTTTTGTTGGTATTTTAGGAATTGCGTTGATTGTATAGGATATGCTTTACCTATTGATACAAAAGCGTATCAGTGTATTCATGGCTGTGTGTATTTTGCTGTATAGCTTATCAGTTGTCCTGTATTGCTAAAATGTTCCAACTTTGTATCTCCTGTTCTGTAGGGCTCTGACAGCTATCAGTAGTGGCAAGAAGTCTTACAGTTTTCAAAGTGGAACTTGATCTGGCTGTGAAAAATGTTACATTACGTGTTTGCCAAGAACATCAGGCAGGCTAACTTTGGACGGCCTTTCTGCAGGGGAGGACAGTTTGTCCCAGTTCAGTTTGCTGAATATCGTTCATCCTTATCTGTTCATAGCTTAACTGTACTCAGGACTGGTACTGGTAACATGACAACAACTGAGCTCAGGAATGGTTCCACTGTGCAGTCTGGGCAAGGCCAAGCTTTCAAGTGTGTTTCCAAGCCCTTTGATGTTTTAATGGCATTTGCATCTGTCAAAATGGTTTGGTGCAAACATTAGCATTCTTTAATCTGAGACTCAAAAACAGCAGCGTGGGATTCTGGCTCATGCTTCTGTAGCATAGTAAAGAGACTACAAAATTTCTGCTGCTAACAGGGGAATCTCTCCCATTTAGGTCCTGAATCACTTTATTTAAAGAGGAACTGAGAACTCCTCTGGTTCATAGCAAACCTGCTGTCTAGAAGTGTATATCATGCTACTAGCAGCCAAGACTGCACTTCATAGCTTACATCTCAGAAGTCTTCACCTCCTTTTGTTCCCCAGATGTTTCTGTTAGTCATCTCTCCGTCCCCGAAGTTTGTAGAGACCTACACAGAGCAACTTGCATTGACTCTGTACATTGCTTTTACTGCAGGAATTCTTCCTCTGTCGGCCCAGTAGTGTCGATAGCGTTTCTACTAAGCTACAGCAGGGAGAACTACACACCATTCTTGTTTGTTCCCATACTAGAAGACTGCAGAATATCAAGGCTTAACCAGTGCTTTTGAGTATGAAACTTAAGCCCTGCTTAAAGTCAACCAGTTTTTTTGATACAGAGGTGGCCCCATTTTATCTTAAGACTGAACGATTTTTATGGCATCTCGGGGAAGTGCAATGTGCAATCCAAGCTGTGGTCTATACTTGCTGTTTGGCACATATTCGGTAGAAACTTCCAAGATGAAATTTTGTTCTACCCAAAATACTTCTTTGGCTTTTTTTAAGTTAGCATTAAGTATTATAATCCACTTAAATGGAAACAAATGTAGGAAAGATACTGTTATTTTTTTTTCTCAATTAGTGGATTGTTAGACATTTAATAGGTTTCGTGTATCTTCAGTGTGCCTCCCATGAGTGAAAGCTAGCAAGGTGCTACTGGGAGTCTTAAAAAGCAGGCAAACTGCACTGGTGTGACCAGGAGGTCTCCTTCACTTCTCCTGAGCTTCAGTAGCAGCTCAGATGCAACTTCCAAGAGATTAGGTACTATCAATGGGTTTGTTTGTTTGTTTGTTTTTTTCCCCTTGCCCAGAACACTTGAGGTGACTCCTAGTTCCCAGAATACTAACAGCATGTTCAGTGCAGCAGTAGACTCTATGTTATTTTGGCACGTACCTTTTTAGATTGCTTTTCTTATTCTATATGTTCTTTCCTTCGGCAAGCTCCATTTGTGCTCCATAACCTCTAAGCTGTCTCCATGTAACATTATTTCCCTCCTTCATTCTTATCTCTAGTGCCCTGTGTAATCTCTTCCTGAGCTCAAGAGTTTTGACCTCACTCCTTCACCACTCTCAATGGGCTGTACAGTGATAGAGCAGCCCAGGGCGGCACATGAAGATCGGTACCCATTTCTTCGCAGAGGAATACATGCAATGGGCATCTCTCTCATAGAGGGGGCATCCAGCTGAGAAAGCACGCCTAAGCATGACATGAGTAGCTGTGTCAGAATAAAAATTGACACTTGCAATAGGGCAGGCTTTGTGTTAGAGCAGTTGCAACTACCCCTTTCCTGAGCGTCTCGCTGAACTGAAAGAAAGCGTGGCCTCCCGGGAGGGACGGTATCTCTGGTGGCAATTCTCCTGCATGGTGAGCTCTGGATTTTCTCTGGAGAAAGGCAGGCTCTGAGCTAGCCCCCACCGACCCAGATCCTTTTAAAGTGTATCTGAACTGTGTGATGGAGATGATCAAGCCAAGCTGAAATAGCAGGAGGGGGCTTGGGGCAGCCTTGTTGCCCCTCGGGTGCATGTTACAGCCTACACAGAGCTTATTCCTACCTGAGCTGCAGCACTTAAAGCTGGCTTTGGCATTTCTACACCAAGGATATGACCGAGTGATGGATTGCTTGGGAAAGCCTTGGTTTTAATAAGAAAATCAGTGTCTTTGTCCACGCTGCTCAAAGGTTGTTGAGAATGGCTTTCTCCTCTCAGGGCCAGAAGCTCTGCTGCTCCGTCAGAGAAAAGGAGGAAAGCCAGGGAGAGAAGCCCCATGTGCATCGACTGGCAGCCCAGTGGACTCCAGACTGTTTGTAGCTGCTGGTGCAGCTCCGGCAGGGCAGCTGGGCCCAGCTTGTCATTGCAGGGCAGGGCTTTCTCTGCCAGGAGTGTGTTTGCAGCAGCCTGGGTGTGTGGGCCACCCTGGCACCCGTGGCAGGGGGCGTGGGATGGGGAGCACAGCCAGCCCCGCTGTGGGGGCCATGGCCAGCACTGTGTGGGGAGGGTGAAAGGGGCACACCGACAAACTAGGTTTCTCCCTGGTTTTGGAGGAGGAGGATCTCAGGGATCCAGTTAATTCTGTGTTGCCTTGTTTCCGGGCTAGCTGAAGGGCTTGTCTGTGCTTGATAGCACTTGTTATTTCTCCTTTCTTGTTTGTTGGAGGAGGGGGGAAGGGAAGGCGAGGTTCTTTCTATTTAAAATCAGAAGTGCTTGTCATTTCCATCCAGGTGAATTAACCCACACTGGAAGCAAGTAGGACATTCATATTGCCTTTTGTCATCTGGGAAAGCTGTGGATGGATGCATGCATCATTGCAGGAATTGCTTTGTCCACTAGTGCTTTCACTGCTCTCCTGTTCTGCTTAGCTGGCCACCTTCGTCACCCTTCCTCTCTCAAATTTTGTGCTTCCTATTGCAGTCCAATCAAGCATTGCCCCTTTGTTTTCATGCTGGCATGTGGCCAGTTGCACCTCTCACAGTTCCAGCTTGCAGTGAGTTTTTGCACCCAGAATTACATATGAGTTAGGCAGTAGCTGTTTCGTACTGCTGTGTGTATGTGAGCTGAAGTCCTGGGTTTCCAGGCCCTCTTGGTAGAAAAGTATGCGTAGCTGTATCTAAACAGGGGCCATCAGACCCCCTCACTTGAAAAGTACTGTTAGAGCAGAGGGGAGAGATGGCACGCTCTACATCTGATCAGAGAGACATGGAAGACCAGTAAGCCCCAACAGCAGTAATGGTGTGGTTTCTGGGAGAGTTTGTGTAGCCTGCTAGAAGTTGGCACTTGCCAGATAGGCTCCTGTATGCTTGTCTGTCATGTTATTGTCCCGACTGCAAATGCTAATTGAAAGTTTGCTTTGGCTTGCCCACCTCCTGAGGGTCTCCTGGGTCCTCCTCTCATGGAGGGCCAAACTGACCTGTAGTGGGAGCATAACACAGCAGTGCTCCACAGGCAATCTCTTCCAGTAACTACTGGGCTTTTGTATGTAGCTCATCTGTATGTGGAGGCCACAGGTGTAGTCAGTCTTGTTTTATTATTTTCTCTCCCATCTCCATTAAATCCTTATTGCAGAGACATCTGTGTCTTTCACTACAGTGAACCAGCCTTCAGGCAGGAGCTTAACTGTTTCCCTAACTAGATGTGTAAGTCCTCCCCCACTGTCTCTGCAGAAAGTTTGTCCCTTCTCCTGCGTCACTTCTCAAAGCTTCTCTCTTGCCCTCCCCGAGGTGTGCAAAACACCTGGCAGTAATATGATGAGACAAATCTCACTTGGCAGCTTTCAGTGTTGATCTGCTGTGCACCTCCCTCTACCCTGTCTCCTGGTATCCTCATGGAACTGCTCCAAATGCAGCTTTAAACTTGTCCTTTCACCTGTCCAAATCCCCTGCAACAGAGCCAGGGAAATGGAAGCTGCATCTTTGAGCTTAGTGAGAGGAAATTCAGTGTTGTGTACATCTGTAACAGCACAGTGAGCAAGAGGTCTTCTTCTCCTCACAGAGTGTGGGCTTGAGTTTGAGGATCTTGCTCTTGAGATCTTTATTAGTAGTAAACCTTCCTTTGCCATCAGCTCGTGTCCAAGTCCACCCATCTCTGCTCCGAGAGAGCCTGTTTTTGAAAACTGTCTATATTAGGTGTGATAAGCAGTACTTTTCTAGTCACGTAGCAGGGGAGACTCGAGTTATGTATCAGGAAGAGCTAAGAGCAGTGCAGCACAAGAGTGATCTGATGTGATCACGGAACCTTTGTTAAAGGAGGGGTAGACATACCTATCGGGGACAACACAGGTAAAGTTGATCCTGTCTTGGACAAGGTGGCTGCTTATGAGTTCATGGCTCTGCTACTTGCTGTGCTCTGCCAAGCTCTCTTGTTTCTGTGCTGCAACTTCTTCCTGACAGTCCTTTACCTTCCCATGTGCAACTGTTTCAAAAGATGGTTTAGCAGACGAAAGTAATTGGCTATTAACTGACAGCAATAAGATGTGGCAGAGGCCCTCTGGGAACTTCCTGAATGGACATATCTCTTTGAAACACACTGTTTGTTGAAATTATAACTATTTACAACTACTTGCGGGGAAAAATTCCAAATTGCTGAGTAATCTTGGTTTTGTAAGAAAGATTATCTTTTCAATATAAAAAAAAATTAAAGATTCTGTGAGGAAAAAAAAATTGGGAACAAAGTTAACTGATAAGTTAACTCAATTTTTTTCCCCATTTTTTTTTTTAAAGCTGTAAGATGATGAAAATACCCATGATTAAGGTGTATATCACACTTCAGTTCTAACTCCAGAGCATGGGCTCATTGCTTTTAGAGCAGGTGTTCTGTTTCACTTGATGTAAGGGAAAATGTACGCTAAACCAGCTTTCAGGTCAGGCAACTGAGACAATTAGTCCAGGTATAGTCATGCCCTTATTACTTTTACTGTCTGTGTGGGCTCAGAAAAAATTACTTGTGATTATAGAGCCACTCCAGCACAAGGAAATTGCCACTGATCTCAAAGATTGCTCCTTCCATGGAGAGGCTTTTCCTTTCTCTGTTTGTGAGCCTCCCAAGTTGAAATTGTCACACATGCGCACACCCCCCCAACAGCAGTTGACACTCTGGAAAAAATGGTATTCTTAAAATTGTAGGGAAATTAGGAATGCCAGAGAAAGAAAAAGTGTATAGATTTAGTTGTCTGTTTAGACCAAGAAAAACAACTTCGTTTTGAACAAGCTCTGTGAACTCTCCAGAGTTCAAAAGCCTTGGGGCTTTTGTGCCACTAGACAGCTTGCGGAGCTTTTACCTGAAGAAATGTGGAAAGGTTTCTCTGACCAAAAGATGAAGGACTATGCATTCATGTCTGGAAACTTCGACAGCTGTAAGATAGGATGAAGTAGTAGAACACTGAAGCTTTGTTTAGGGGGAAGTCTGACTCTGGCTGCACATTGCAGCACATCCTTCAGGGCTAAATTACAAGCTCTGGTATGAGTGCAAGGGTACCCAGTGTATGTGAAACAGCCTGAAGCAGCAATTTATAAACCATTTCTGATAAGCAGGGGATAAAGAATAGAGAAGACAGGCTGCAACACTAGAGAAAGCATCCCAAAAGCAGAAGAATAGGGAGGGGAACAACTAAGGTTTGTGTCTTTCTTATGTCTTTTAAGGTCAGGATTGTGGGTCACGGGATAGGTAGAGCCAGAAAGATAAAAGCAGTGAATCAGATTCTACCATCCTTTTCACAGACATTTCCCAAATGTACATTCCCTAGTGCTTTGTCATGTCTGAACTTCAACTGCAGTAAAGGATGGGAAATTCCACTATATCCTTTGGGAAACTGTCCAACAATCCTGAGATGAATTTTTTTTTTTTTTTTAAACTAAAGTATAGTCTAAATGATCATCTAGTTTCTCTTTAGTCTGTAGATATGTCCACACGCACCAGAAGTGCTCGTCTCAACCCATGTGATTTACAGCCTTCAAATATCTCGTGTCTTGTATTATATCCTAGTTATCTGTTAATCAAATTCTTACATTCCTACTTCTTGTTAATCAATTCCTGTGATCATTTGCAATAAGGCCCTGTGTTGTGCATACATACACAGATATCTGTAAAGAGAGCCATCAGCTTCGAAGTACAGGCCTTTCCCTGTTGAAATCGAAGAGATCTTTAAGACTCAGATAGCCACTAGAAGAGGTC
Source organism: Burhinus bistriatus (assembly GCA_013397275.1). Lineage (NCBI taxonomy): Eukaryota > Metazoa > Chordata > Aves > Charadriiformes > Burhinidae > Burhinus > Burhinus bistriatus. The sequence continues at coordinate 75,246 of VYXH01011098.1, read as the reverse complement.
ATGAATATTCAACCACCATGCCCCACAAAAATTAATGGAGATTTTGATGATTTTTTTGTTCTCTGAATGCCTTCTGATATCCCCTGTGGGGTTTGAGATAGCAAGCCACGGCCAACATTTTTCATAAGTTGCATTGCAGCTGTTGCTGAGAGATCAGCATCTCTGCTCTTTGACCAAAGTCACTTTCTGGATTTGCATGTAAAACTAAAAAGACACTAGTAGTTTTATTTTGGCATTACTCTCATAGTGCAAGCTTACATCGGGTGTTTGCCTACTCTCAGTCTTGGTATTTGTTTCCCAACTCTTACCACCCACTAAGTATGTATATTTGGGTTTTTTTTCTCAGCTGCATTAGTACCTGCTTTTAACAGTCTTTTAAGCCAATTAGATCTGCTGTATCATTCTGTAGTAGTAACAGAAAATGCATTTTTCTTTAACAGGATGTATCACTGATGGAGTCTGAAGAAACCAGTGAGGGAGGTACCGCCCCTCTGGAAGCCAGCAGCGCCACTGGGGAAGCCTGGGACTCTGCAGCAATCGAAAGAGAGCATCATGCCCCTCACACATCAGCCGAAATGAGCACCAGCCCATCTGACTGTGCAAAGGGAGCAGAGCTCAGTACTCCCAAGGACTGCCTTTCTGCTCCAGGGGAAGCAGCAGAGATGCTGGGCAGACCCTCTAACCCTATGCAAAAAGTGCCAGCAGGACTGGAACAAGAGCAAGGTGATGTAGAGCCTCAAAAGGGACTCTCGGAATTGGAAGGAGAAGTGCTTTTAGAGGAGGGTGGACTGGATTGTTCACTGAAACTTAAGCAAGTAGAGCTGGTTGACCTGGAAAGCAACCAGCACTCTTCCTCTCCCAGCACAGTCCAGGATGCGCCAGCCCCTGGCAACACCATCCCGCAGGCTGTGGACATAGGCGCTGAGTTTCCTCAGTGCCAGGCAGAACAGGCTTTTCATGGCTCAGACCTTCAGGCCCAGCATCCAAAATCTCCTTTGGTGGATGCCATTTCCTCTCAGAAAGAGACACCTAAGTGCTTCTTGGTGTGTAAAACCGTTTCAGAGGGGCATTATAAGGCCGAACCATTTCTGGATAAGATCTCCACAGATTCTTTGCAGGAGGTTGATGCTGGTGCAGAGCAGAAGCAAAGCAGCAACAAAGTGGCACCAGCAACTGATGAGCAGCCTACCTCAGAGGAAGCAGTAGAAGACGTGGCTAAACCTTGCACTTCTGAAGATGCTAAGAAAAGCATAAGAGCACTCCAGGGTTTGGAAGAGAATACAGAGTCTTTCTCTTCCCATCAACTACCTTCCACTTTAACGGATGACAGCCAAATAAGTTCACTACAAGCAGAAGTAAACATCTCAGCTGGTGATACAAGGAATAGCAGTGTGGTTGAAGACCAGGGAACAGTAATGGTTCCTAAAGAAAACTCATCCACTTCCAAATGCCTTCATCTTGAAGATGATCACAGAAAGCCAGGGGACAGACCTGCCTCTCCAGCACAGCGTGCCTTCCAAGTAAACGATACTGCCAAAAAAATTGAGGGAGTGAATACTTCACGGCATAAGGAACCAGCACAGGAGGAGGCAGTGTCTGAACTTCAGCAGGAAGAGAAGAAGAAAGGGTGCAAAGAGCAGAATCTGCCAGAAGAAGGAAAATCTTTGGAGCCCAAAGATCAGAAAAACAAGGAACAAAATGAGCAGGAACAACAACTGCAGAGGGAAGAGCTCAAACTGGAGGCGCTGTCATCAGCTATCAGGTCAGAGATATCTTCTGTTCCCAGGCATAATATGGATTTGTGTGGTTTGGAGAATGTTTTTTTGGCTGAGCAAACAGGTTCAGCATTTCCTCCTGGGGAACCTGTCTCTGTGGGTCAGCATCCTGGTGAGGATGTACTGCTGAAAGCTCGTGTCACAGAAGCAGGTTCTGGATGTCAGTCACCCGTTGTCAGCCCTCTGTCCTCAAATAACCTGAACCCAGTGGGTGAAACACCAGTGGCGCCTCCACAGACATGCCGTATCTCTGACCAGGCAGAAGACCTAGAAGACTCTGGACGCTTTTCCATCAGTGGACAAGATGTGGGAGAAGCTGATTGGGATGACAGGACAAGACTGGGCAGGGAGGATGAGCACAGTGATGGGTATGGAAAGCCTGTCCAGAGTTTTGATAAAAGAGATGCTCCACTCCATGGAGAAGTGGCAGCACTTTCTAGTGCAGAGAACCCAGAGGCTTCTGTTCCAGCACACCCTTCCTCTGGTACCAAGAACTTGGAGCCACCTGATCCTATAGATCCTCATCTTGTTACAGAAAATTTGGGAAAAGCTGAGTTTCATGACTTCATTCCAGCTTTGCTCTCAGAGCTCACCTCTGTGGCTTCAACATCTGGCCCACAGCAAGAGGGTGCTAGTGTAACAGCTTCTGTGACCCCTAAGGACTGTCCTGGTGCCACCCTCAACAAACTGCTAGACTCTGTAGAGAAGCCAGCCAACCAAGCTGCTTCTGTGCACGTGCAGGACCCAACATCAGGGGAAACTGCTATTGTAAGTACTGATCCACGGGAGGCCAACACTTCCTGTGAACTCCTTACTCCTGAGGAAGGCTTTCATGAAGAATTTAGTGGCCCGTCTTCTTTCTCTTTAATGTATACGAGCTGTCTTCCTCTAGAGGTGAGCCAGGATAGGAGGACTGTGGCTATCCTTGCACAGCCTCTGGAACCAACCCAAACACCAGGCAGGACTTCCACTCCCCTGAACCACCCAGAGACAATTCAGCAAAACTCCCCAGAAAAAAGTGCCATTATTCAAGGAAAAGAAATGGGAGCAAACGTGGATCATAAAGCGCAACAAATGCCTTTACTTGATCTATCTGACTGCAGTTTAAACCAAAAAGAGCTTGGATCGAGAATCTCCAGCGTCCTGAGTGCCCTAACTTGGCCCTCTGAAGAAGATACGGTCCTTGCTGTGAACCAGCAAGAACAACCTCTGTCCCGTGCGTCCCACTCAAGCCTACCTCTGGTGTCTGAGCCTGATGCCAAACAGCTTCCTTATCCTCCTTCCCATGTCCAAAGCCCCAGTCAAGCTCAGGCCTCTGCACTTAATGCAAATCACCTTGCCCAACCTCCAGCCCTTGAAAGTTATCAGCTGCTGGCTTCTGTACCCCACTCCAGGCCACATCTCAACTGTGGTATGGATGATAATAAGTTACTAGCCATTCACCCTACTATAAGCCATCCTCTCCAGACTGCCTCCTCTGTGTCTGATTCTAACACTGTGGCCTCTGCTTCTGATGGAGAAGATGTAGCAGAGAAAGATGACCGTGTTCCGGTAACTAGAGAGCAGGATCTTGGTGACTCAGGTACCCACGATACGGAGACTTGTGATGACTCAGGGGTCAGTTTGTTGGCCAAAAGCTTTTCTGCTGTTGGAAATGAGGCATTGGCCAGCTGCTCTGACACCAGCCCTGAAACAACAGATCAGCACATGGATATACAGTGTGGAAAATCGTCACCTGATTACCCTTCTTGGCCCTCACTGGAAGGCCTGCTAACATCCACAGACTCCAAGAGCAGAGACTCTGCACAGCCACTTCCAATGCTAGCATTCACCAATCCAATCCACTTTCTCCAGCTCAGTCCTCCATCACCGCCAACCACCAGAACGACCTGCCAAGAAGAGGAGGTCTCAGGGGAGCTGCGATGGGAGCAACAGGCAGGCATCTTTGGTGCGGACACAGAGAACATCCAAGCTCCCTTGGCAATTGTGGAGAAAACAGAAGATGAAAGGAGGGTTAAGCAAAGGCTGGAAGGAGAAGGAAGAGAACACCACTTAGTAGCTCAGCCAAAGGAGGGAATACCCAGACATTCACCCTTGGAAAAATCATCAAGTTGGCCAGACAAAAAAACGGTCAGGATAGTTGCACAGGAGCCGGCAGCCAATCAAGAAAACACAATTAAACGCCGAGTAAAAAGCAAGGACTGGCACCGACAGGGCCTGAAAAGGATGTCAGTACCACCAGACATCTTGCAGGGTGAGTTCTCTCTTCCACTGCCCCCAACAAACTTAGTGCAGATAACAAAACCATAAGATTAAATTAAACAGGCAGCGTGATAGAGAAGCATGATTGCTGAGAGCTCAGCATTGCTGTTGTACCTTTCTGGTAATAATCCTCACTCCAGCCCTGTAGTCCCATTGCTGTCCTTCCCCAAGCTCCCCCCTCCCAGCTCTCCCCTAGCTCCTCTCTGCTGCTCTGTAACCAGTGCATCCTGCTTGTTCTCTGAGTAGGGCTGCACTCTGGGGCTCGGTCCCCCTCATTTCACACTAACGCCTGCAAGAGAGAGCTCATCTCACTTCATGGATCCCTCACTCCTTGACTTCATATCCAGTTTCTCTTGTCCTTTCTCCATGTTTAATGATCTGTTGCCCTTACTCAGCAACATGGGCTATTTTGGCCTACTTACAGGAATGAATTTCTTGGTAGGGCTCAGTTCAGAGCTTCTGCTCATTATCTCTGCTGCCATCACATGGCTGTTCCATTTTGCTGCACTTGTAGCAGCCCATTTCCAAGCAGTAAGGAAAATACAGGCACACGCCCTTAGTAGCCTATATCTGTTACGGCATGTTTTAGTTCCTTGTTTATTTGCTACCTCCCTTTATTTTGCAATTGACACCTTTAGGTTCCAATTTGACCTTCTGAAAGAGATGATGATCTTCCTGAGAACGTAGGATTTGAGATTACGGATGAGAAAGCAAATTTGTCAAGTCCAAGGTCCCAATTTGCATAGAAGCCAAATCACTGATGTCACAAATGGAAAACATGCCTCTTCTGTAACACAGTTCATTCAGACAGTACTTATTGTCAAGATGCATGTCTGTTCTCTGTTATATCTTGTATGAACTTTAAACATACTTGCTTCTTCTCAGCTCTTACTTAGTTTATTTTCCAGGCTCTACAACATACCCGATTTTTGGCACAGAGGAAAAGGAGGGGAGTTTTGAAGGGTGTAAATGATTTGGCAGCACTTGAATCAAGATTTGTTCGTATAAATTCTGTAAATTCTTGGTTCCAAATTTGAAAACATTCAAGGCAACGGTACTCTCTTTCCCCTGACCCATAGTTGCAACTCAGTCTTTGGGCTCGCTTCCTCCTCCTGTTTCCAATGAATTTTGTATATATCATATATATATACACACACACAGACACACAGTTTATACATACACCTGTTTTAATTAAACCCCTCACAAAACAAAAGAGAAATATGTGCTTCCTCTGTTTTACATAAACAGAAGCTGACTCAAACAGCAGTTTGTGAATGCTCACATAGTACATAAATGAGAATTTGATTACAGCATTTATTCTCAGGCCGCATCCCTTCTAAGACTCTTCACAGGACTGACTTTGTTAGATGTCCAGCATTTCTGCCCTAGAAGTTGCTGGGAGTTTGTGGGGCTTGGCATCCACAAAAGACTTTCAGACATGACTAGTGACTTTGGGTCCATTGATCCTCTGATGGCCTGAATTGCAGAAAGGGGAAAGGCAGCACCAAACAGAGCCCCACAGGCAGTGTCTTTGATTGGGCAACTGAATATGGAAGCTTTAGAGTTATTGTCATCTCTGAAAGTGTCGGCCTTATTCTTGGTACGAAAAGCAAATGTGGCTAAGTAACAGATGTAAAATGTAAGTAATGATGTCAAGGATTATTAAAACCAGAAAGTTTCTGACCCAGAAATAAAGGTCAAGAGGGCACCTGTACTCCAACCCAAGGCCACCATACCACTTAGGTGGTGTATAGGTAGGCAGTATTTGTGTATCATTAGGATTGTAGCCTGACTCTAAAGTCTGACTTATGTGTTTACTTTTTGATTGTCTTACATGCAGAAATCCCCTCTGTTCCTTCAGAGGAAGAAGCTCACAAGCCACACAGGGAACCACCACTCAGTTCAGAAACAGTTATATTGCGGTAAGTCTCTCAAAGGCTCCTTAGAATTTGCCCCCATCCTGTTGAACAGACACCTGATGGCTCCATTGTTCCTAGAGGGACCAAAGATGATGATAAGGACTAGAAAGTGACAGTAAAATGACTTAGGCCTGTGTTTCAGTCAATGCCCTCTGGGAGAGGACCCCATTGCAGCAGAAGTATTTCTGTCCCTTTAGGACAGTGTTTCCATCAAGCCAAACTTTGTTCTTCATTAAGTAAAGCATGTGAAGCTTGAGCTTGTTGGAAAGAGAGGTCCTTGCTGTACCATATCTGTTACTAACATTTGGATAAGCCATCTCTGGCACTGTGCTCTTCATTCGCTCTTTGTTTCCAAATCATTATTCCTTGACAGAGAGAAGAAACCTGCAGATGCAATGGAGAACTTCAAACGCCGGCACTCTAAACTGATCAACTCCTGTAAGTACCTTCTGCCTGAAGTGCTGTGGCAGACCCCTCTCCTCCATCCTCTCTTGCCCTTGCAGTGAGCACAAAGGAGAGGGTCTTCTGCCACATGGTAGCAAGGAGGGGGCATTAGAGAGCAGTGTTCAGGTGGAAACAGTGAAACCAGAGTCCTGCAGTACGCTCAGGCAGCTGGTGACCTTTACTTATACTGGGTGCATGTGGTCTAATGCATTCAGTTATCCTAATCTGAGACAGTAAGGAGAGTTTTCTCCAGATTGAAGCAGAGGGCAAATAGCTGCTGTAGAAAGTATAAATGTATATGCCTCTCTTCACAGCAAGATTGCTGTATCAGGAGTACAGTGATGTGGTTCTGAACAAGGCCATTCAAAGCCAGAAGAGAGTGGATTCTTTCGCAGATGATATAGAGTCAAGTTTCCCAAGCTCCCCAAGGCTACGGAGGAAAGTGCTGTCTCCCCAGGACTCATATTTGCAACGTCTGTCAGTCTCATCTAATGCGTCCCTCTGGCAGGACATCCCCATGATACGGGGCAGCAGAATACTACTCAATATGTCCCGTGATGAGCAGAAGCTGCAAGAGGTAATGGACAGATCTAACGATGTAGATGGGTGGTCTGTAGTCAAGAAAAGAGTTACAATTACATGCTATTTACATCATGTACTGGGAGGTTTTCTTGCTTTGCCCCTGTCTCTTCTCTGTAAGACTCCTCACAAACTTGCCTAGTCTACTGATGCTGTGCTCCCTTCTTTCATCTCTCAAGGCCAAGTTTGAGTTGATAATATCTGAGGCTTCATACCTGCGCAGTTTAAATGTGGCAGTGGATCACTTCCAGCGATCAGCAGAGCTCCAGGCAATGCTCACCAATCAAGAGCGTCAGTGGCTTTTCTCCCGCCTTCATGATGTACGCGATGTCAGCGCCAGGTGAGATATGGCCCTTTGCTTCCAGGACTAACACTCTCCATGAAGCATAGACACAGCCCATCGTTTCCATCAATAACATCTCTCGCTCCTGTTCTGCGTGTTCACTGACCTTCAAGGTAGTTACACACATAGCACTTTGTGATTGTATACCAACGCTGCCCTGAAAGGAACATTCATCTTTTTAGGCGACAGGGGAATGTAAATCTTTGTGTTAAGTCCCAGATATTATGGCACAATTGTGCACAGAGCTTGTTGCAGGAGATCAGAATGTTCAAAATGCTACTGTAGCCATACCCTATTGGCTTCAGCTACAACTAAACTTGACTAACTAGACCTCAGCCCAAACCAAATGCAGCTCCTGCCAAGCAGAAGACAAGAAAAAAACGGCAAAAACCCCGGGGAAAAAAAAAAAAAAATTAAAAAAAAAAAAAAAAGTAAGTTACAGCCATCGCTTGACAGAACCTAATGTGAATCAATTGAGCATAAATCATAAAATGTAGACATGACCCCACATGCAAGGAATCCTGTATGTTAGAGGATTCTGTTCTGCTTTTCTCCTGCAAGGCTTGGCTACATATATTGCTAAGCTAGTAAGGTTTGCTGCTACCTTTTCCATTTCTACTAGTGAGATTATTCTGGTGATGTCTTAATTTTCAGGTGTTTCCTGACCATGCCTTCAGAAGTATGCCCTCTCAAGAACAGAGGTCTTTTGCCTGTGCTTCTTTGCTGATATCTAGTGCTAAATTGTCATTGTACAGGCATTATGCTCTCTCTAGAAGTAAAAAGCTGTCTTGTGCTAATATGTAGACTGCCAGGATTTCAGAGGACTGAGGACATTTCTGCTTTACTAAGTGACACTGGTATTTCCCTCTCCTTTTATGACACCGCAACCATGTGCTGCAGTTTCCTCTTTGACTTGGAGGAGAAATTTGAGGAGGACATATTCACCTTCCATGTGTGCGATGTGGCTCTGAAACATGCCCCTGAGTTCCGCAGGGTATATCTACCATATGTAACAAACCAGACATATCAGGAGCAAACCTTCCAGCGGTTACTGTAAGTTTGTTGTTTTTTTTTTTTTCATTTGTTGCCCCCTTCTCCCCCCTTACTTCCTTGCTGCACCTTGAATATTTACTCTTTGAAATGATGGGGAATGCAGCAGGTACAGGCTTGTGGCCAGCGCTCACACTATACCCCCAGAAAAACAGGCAGGAACCTTCTTCAGTTCAATGGCATTTGGGACAGTAGGACAGAGCTACTGCAGGCTCCTCCCCATAGCATTGGAAAGGGAAAGAATAATTAATAGCCAATTCTGTTGCAGGCTATTCTCTCTGTCTACTCTCTACTGAAGAGAGAAGAAATGACTGTCCTGGATAGTGGTTTTTAGACTACTAAGAATTGGAAAGTGATAATTTCAAGTGAAACCCAACCTCAATCATTCTGTGATTCTGCAATTAAGAAAAATATGGCTGCTGTCAGTAAGCTTAAACTGGCTACCAAGGTGTCTTTAAAATGGACTGAAAATCCCGGGGCCAGACAACACTGTTGGTCTCTCTTGCTCTGGGAGGTGGAGTGAAACATCTTTTGCTTTCCTTTTCTGTACCCAGTGGCACAACCAAGCATTGCTTAGGCATGGGCCCAGTCCTAAGCAAGGTTTCCTTGCCATTTCTGCTCTTCTTCCCTTCATAACAACCCAGTTCCAGTGAAGCTACAGTGATTCCAGGAGAAGACTCTGTTCCCAACAAGCTATTCAGGCACCGTCTCTGGGTGCTGCTGACTGGGAAAGACCTAGTCTTGCAACCGATTCCCTTCAGGGAAGGCTCCGTTTCACACAGAAAGGACCTCCTGAATATTGTCTACATCTACTGGGCCTACAACCTTCTTCCCCATCTCTTCAAGGATACGGGATTGGCTATTCTGGTGGCCAGTGCTACTCTCATACCATTAGCCTTTTACCTGCTACTGCCCAGCGTGGAAAACTGGATGGCAGTGGCTGTGTCTAAGAGGGCAAGAGAGACATTAGCAGGGGAACACAGCTCCTCTCAAGAGTAGCAAGAGAGGGGAGGAGCTGTTTCCAGACCCTGGACACAGCCCCTGGAGCTGGCCCGTGCAGTGTAAGGAAAGAATACAAACCACCACTGTCTTTGTGAAAGGTGTCCTATTGATAGATCTTTCTTCTGGCTTTTATTCCAGAGGGCTGTGGCAGAAAGATGAAAGATACAGTAACAGTTGTACTGCTGTCCTTCTATAGCTGTTACAAACCCATACGTGCTCTTCCTCAGCAGTGGCACAGTTTCTTGACATCTGTTGCCCCAGGGACAAAACCTGACTGTTGGGACTACTCCAACACTCACTGAAATCTGATATTAGGAAGACTATTTATTTGCTCTGATGCCTGGATGTCTTCTTTCTTTGCCACTCCCACAGAAATGGAAATGCAGGGTTCCAGCAAGTCCTGGAGAGACTGGAAAGTGATCCAGTATGCCAGCGCCTCTCACTTAAATCCTTCCTCATCCTCCCTTTCCAGCGCATCACTCGACTCAAACTCCTCCTACAGGTAACTGTGGTGATTCTCTGCTTTCCTACAGTTTCTCTCAATCTGACCCTTCTTTAAGTCTGAAAGTCATGTAAATATGAGCTGGCTCCAAGCAGTGTGTGGAAGGACTGCATACAGCCCTTTGTCTTACATCTGTGACAAGTCTGGCAAAATGCTGTAAAGCCAGTCTGTGGTGTATATTGTGAATATACCTTTGCAAAAACAAACCCATTTGTCATTGTGCAAATACCTTCTGTGCATTAGACCAGCACTGTGAATTGGATATGATAGCCTCTGTGAGGTGGTGCAGTTTGTATACTGGTTGGGACTGTTGCAACACTACTTCAGTTGTACTCCAATAAAGAAATTATGGAGTCTTATCAGAAAATGTTGATTTACATTTTATTGACCTTTTTGGCGTCTTGCTGGGAAGACAAAGCAGGGGTTCCTTAGTTGCCCTCTGGAAGGCAGCCTGTCTCTACTCTTCGTCTGCAACCTTGACCAATAGGAGCCTTCCAGACAGGGAACCAGCAAGTCCCTGATGAATTAATTTTAACTCTTTCTATGAAATTATTCCTTTTGAGTATTTGAGACTTTTTTTGAACAGGAGGAGGAGTATCAGGCAAAGAACAATTCTGTACGTAAGGCTGTTTGTGCTTGGATTAATGGTTGATTCCTGTGCCATGTAACCTGTACATGATAGTTAATGCGATGAGATTTTTCAGGGATGTCCTGTTCAGTGCATCTTATCAGCAACATTCTGCATCTCAAATTTCTGGCCTTGTTATCTCCACATCTCATCACCTGCTACTGCTCTAGCCTCCCTTGAGGCTGGCATGTTGGTGTCTCCTTGTTTCTCCTACCTCTCCCAGAGACACATGTCCAGCTTTCCCTGTCTACATTATGAAAAACATCTTTTCTCATGCAGAATATCCTGAAGAGAACTCGGCCGGGGTCTGAGGAGGAAGTGCAAGCAACACAGGCCTACGATGCACTTGAAAAGGTAGGGCCATCAACGCATTCTGCAGCCCTGCAGAAAGGGATCTGCGGGGTTTGGTTGATGGTACACTCAATACGAGTCAACAATGTGCCCTGGCAGCCAAAGAGGAGGACTTGTATCCTGGGGTGCATTAAGCATAGCAATTTTCCCACTATACTCAGCATTGGCATGGCCTCACCTCAAGTATTGTGTGCAGTTTTGAGCTCCACAGTATAAGGAGGATGTAAAAATATGAGAATATTCACCAAAAGATGGTGAAAGGACTAGAGGGCATGATTTATGAGGGGCAGCTAAGGATACCAGGTTTGTTTATCTTAGAGGAGACTGAGGGGTGACCTCATTGCTGTCTACGACTTCCTCATGAAGGGAAGCAGAGAGGGTGGTTCTCTTCTCTCTGGTGTCCAGTGATAGGATGCAAGGGAATGGTTTAAACCTGCATCAGGGCAAGTTCAGACTGGATATTAGGAAAAAGTTCATCACTGAGAAGGGTGGTCAAGCACTGGAATGAGCTCCCCAGGAAAGTGGTCATGGCCCCAAGCCTGATGGTGTTCAAGAAGTATTTGGACAATGCTCTTGGATATATGGTTTAACTTTTAGGTTGCCCTGTGTGGAGTCAGGAGTTGGACTCGATGATCCTCGTGGGTCTTTTCCAACTCAGGATATTCTGTGATTCTCCACAGCCATGGTGCATCACACAGCTACCAGGGTACCTAAGTGGCCCTGTCCTTTTTATTGATCCTCACCCGTAACAAATTTGTGTGTTCACATGACTCTCCTGCATGTGCAGTGTTAGCTGTGAGCAGAAAGCACTGAAGCAGGAGCCAGCTGGGATGTGACCGAACCTGCACCAATGATACCGAACTACTTTTTTCAGGACTCGCTTTTTCCAGTCTCCTAACCACCATTCCCCCTTTGTGTTCCTTACCTTTGTCTCTAATTATTGATCAACTACTACCCCAGCCCCCACAAGAAAATACTGCTAAAAATATTGGCAAGACATTACTCTATTACATCCCTTCCTCTATCCTATTTATTACAGAGGCAAGATTTAAAGTCTTCTGGGACAACTTGTTATCAGGAATTCATGCAGCAGCATAAGCTAGACTTGTTCCTAGCTAGCTCCTACTCTACGTAGTGATTGTTTGACCTTCTTGGTGTGCCACTCTTTCTTACAATCCCTCCCATATTCTCTACCCAAAGACCAGTTCAACATGATGCATACCTCCTTAAAGCTTTTAGGATTGCACCTGCCTGCCGCACAGCTCCCAAAACACTGCAGTCTGAGGTGGGTGGGCAAGATGTCATACACCGAAATCCCTAGACTCCAGCTGTGTTCAAGCCAGCATTCTCTCTGTGACACTGGTATCCAGCTGCCCTGTATCACCTCAGGCAGCTGTGTAGACCGCTTACAGACTGAAGTAATTCTCTTTCATTGTGTCCTGTCCTCACAGTTACTAACAACAAGCTCTGGATTGTGGAAAAATCAGGGCTGATGTCTATCTAATCAGCCTCCTGTGTTTACAGTGGAGCATCTAATAAGAGCTACTTCCAAATGACCAGCAATTCAACCTCTGTCACCTGAAAGGAGAAAAATGTCTCCATATCCCCCCCCTCCCAGTATCCCAAAGGTAAAACAATACTTACCACAGAGACTTCATCTAAAGAATGCCTTCCTTAAGAAAGAAGGATGATCACTGTAGGTATGGAGAAGTTTAGTATGCTAACCTGGAAAAATACTTTTTTTGCAGGAGGATGCCTAAGGAATTGTCACTTACACTGACTCTTGAGGGGCTCCTGGGACTAGTACTGATCCCACCAGGCAGTTCTGCTCCCTGCTCCCACCTCATTGATCATCTGTTTTCTCTGCAGCTCATCAAGGATTGCAATGAAAATGTCCAGCGCATGAAGAGCACTGAAGAGCTGATCTACCTCAGCCAGAAGATTGAATTTGAGTGCAAGGTGAGCTCGTCCATTCCCTGGTCCTTGCTCTAGCCTAATCTATTTTCTCTCTTTCCTCACAAAGTCACTTGTGCTTACTTTTTGTTTTCCTCTCTAATATACACAGAACTGTTGAACCAGAATATCATACACAGGTCAGCTCTTCATCAGTGCTTCCCTTGCCCAATCGTTTGTGTCAGCCTTCAGCTGAAGGTACCTACCACGACTTACTCCTGTTCAGCTGGAGAGATGAAAGCACACTTCGTCTAGAGAAAGGCAAAAATGCAAATCCAAAACTCATGGATACTGACTTCCTTCTACACACTTGACACAAATGTTCATTTCTATCTTGCAGATATTCCCACTCATCTCACAGTCGAGACGACTTGTGAAGTGTGGTGAGTTGACAGCACTGGACTTCAACACCCTGAGTCCAAAATGGAAAGTCACCACCCGTCCCATCTACTTACATCTTTTCAATGACTGTCTGCTCCTGTCTCGGCCGAAGGAGTGAGTGCTTCAACACAATTCTTGCTGCCCCTTCTAAAATACCTGTCTCTTTCTGGGTCTGTGCTTTGGTGAAAGAGTCCTTTCCCTCTGCCTGCCAGCAAGTGGCAGCATTTGTCAAGTCACTCTCCTAACCCTACATTGTGTGAGTATCTTGCAAGTATGCGGAATCTGATAGTCCCAACTCTTAATCACAACATACGATAATATAACAAGATATCTTCTGGTCCCTAGTACAACACTTCTATCTTTCCTTTTCTATAATGTGAAATACTTTAATAATAACCATTTATTCTTTTTACTTGGTAAATAATTTGTTCCTAAAGGACAGTATGAAGACTAGTGAATGTACAAATCACTGGTTTGTCAAGAAACTAAGAGAGTTGTTGGTTGGGGGTGTTGGGGTTTTGGCAGCGGGGTGGTGGGTTTGTTTTTAAGCTGTAAGCTATCAAATAAAATTCTGATACGACAGAGCTTTGTATTTCTACCCTTTTCATTAAGTCCCCTCTCTCTTCTCTGGCCTTCTGAGACTTATAGCAAGAACAAAGCTTAAGGTGCCTGAAGCAGATGAAGACTCATTAAAAGCTCTTTGCTTACCTGACATCAGAAAATGACATGAACTCACTTTGTAACCCTCATCACCTTAAAACTCATTACTTGTTTTGCTCCTCCTCTTTACCTGTAGGGGTGGACGTTTTGTTGTGTTTGATCATGCCGCTTTCTCAGATGTGCGTGGGGAGAAGTGCGAGGTGAAACTGCATGGAACAAACAAAAATGTTTTCCGTCTCTTTCTACTTCAGAATAACCAGGGAAAAAGAGTGGAGTTCTTGTTTCGTACAGAGACACAGTAAGAGCTCAAGGTTACCCTCTGTATATCCCGTTACCATAGCCAGACACCTCCTAGGAGCCTGATGGTTGTCCATCAGCTACCCAAATGCTGAAATATCAAATGCAACTGCTGAGCAGAGGACTTGGAAAACATCCTCTTGTCACAACAAGCCCCTAATGAACCACCTTGCTCCTCTCTCATCATAGCTGGTCATACAATACTACCACGTTATGTCATACCATTAGCCTGCAAAAATGGGAGATTTTGCCTTTTCCCATCGCCCTTCTCCACTTCTTCCACTTTCTCTGATTCCCCCAAGTATCCCCTCCCTGACCTCTCCTGTGAGCAAACCTGTAGACACACACCCATTCCCATCAGACTGCTGTCCCTCACATTGAATACTGACACCTATCTGGTGATGTTTTCCAGCAGTGAGAAGCTGAGGTGGATCTCTGCTTTGGCTCCTCCGCGAGGAGAACTGGACCTCCTGGAATGCCCTGGTGAGACTGCTTTGCTGCTACAGCAGTGGGGGTGGTCTGGCTCAAAGGAGTTGGAGTCACTGTGAGGTGGAACATTCCAGAAATGACTCCAAAGCAGAACGCTTGCCTTTCTGTAAATGAAGATATTCATGGGCTTTCCCTCAGTGCCAGGTTCTGCCTGTTATTCTACCTATTTTTACTTGTCATATCAGGTAGAAGACCTGTGGTCTCCCAGTTCTCTGCTCTTTAGTGTTTGGGCAGTCCTTTATCCCCTGTCTCCTCTGGGGCTGTTGCACACAGGTTTACTGTTGCTTGCTAGTATACCATTGTGATCTTTCCTCCCGTTTAGATGCACCACAGGTTCAATGCATAAAGACTTACAAGGCTCGGGAAAATGATGAGCTGGCTTTGGAGAAAGCAGATATCATCATGGTTATGCAGTACAGCAATGATGGTGAGCAGAATGAGCAATGGCTGTCTTAAAGTATGGGTAGGAAGTTACTCTAGTAGTGTAAAGCTTTAACAACACAATCAGGCTTCAGAAGGAGCCTCTCATTCCTGAATGTTGGATTGAGAGGATGAAGAGCCTCTTAATCTTCAATGAGACACTTTATTTGGAAGCTGAAAGGGGATCTTTTTCTTTGATTTTATGGCCTTGTTGGAGGGGGCTTTTTGGGAAGAATGAAAAAATGTTTGACTGTTTTCCCTCATGTTGTGCTTTTCCCCACACTGCAGGATGGATGGAAGGAGTAAAACTTTCAGACCGGGAGAGAGGCTGGTTCCCCTCAGAACACGTGGAACTCATCTCCAGCAAACATGCGCGGCAGAAGAACCTGAAGGAGGAACAACGTGTGAAGAATGCCAAGCAGCAGGTCTTCTGCAAGAAATAAGACTCTACTTTGTTTGGACCTGTACAGTCTCCCTGCCATGGGGAAACCATCTTTTTTCTATTGTGCCTCAGAAGAAACACCGCTGCAAAGAGCATAATATAGCACTTTGACAGAACCAGGTGCTTTTTGCCAAAGAAAGCAGGAATTCAATCAGAAAAAATCATTCACTTCCTTTGTGTCACCAGGACTACGGCAGCAGTAGGAGGAAAAAAAAGTTGCATGTATTGATTGCTTTGTGGTAGTAGGGAGGGACTTTAATCGGACAGAGGTCTGGGATATGGACTTTTGAAAATATATTCCTGGTTTTGCCACTGACAAGTTGCAGGACCTTGGGCAAGTCACTTCAGAATTCTGCCTCAGTTTTCCCATCTGTGAAATGGGTACCTACCTCACCAGATGTTGTGAGGCTAAATTCACTAGTACTAGCATACTAAGAGCTCTGAGTTCCTGAGAAGGAAGGTGCTAAGTGCAAAGCACACTATAGTTGAGGAGAGTTTTCTATTTGAATATCCTCTTGATATCTTGATGGTATTGGTCTCCATAGTGTAATTTCCATTTAGATCAATTTATCTATTTGATCATGCAAGTCTACTGTTTTTTAGATAGGCAAATACTTCATTGTACCTAAATTTTACTCAGTCTCAGCATACTGTTAAGAGTCCTTGACAGTATTAGAAGATCCACTTGAATTAAGCAAAGTTTTCAGAAACCACTGTGATGATTTCCCCCACCTTAAGAGGCATCAAGCTGAACAATCTGTTTCACAAGTCACCTCTCTTCTGCAAAAGTGTCCCAGTAAGCCATCTGAAACGACCCTTTTTTACTCTGCCTCCCACTCAAAGCAGAACAGTGACTTTTGACAAAGATTTTATTATGTGTTGGTACATCCCCTGTACAAAATAACCATGACTAGGCATATGCAATGAAGTGGCACTTTCCTGCTGCTCTTAATCTGATAGCTGATGTGGTATTGCATGCACCATTTTGCACACTTATAGAGAACACTGAGATATTTAGCCACTGTAGATAAAGTCAAAATATGTACCAGGGACTTTGTTCTTTTTTAGAACTCTCTGGTTTTAAGTCCAGTTTACATGCAGTCCTGCTTTTGTGCAGAACCTGTCTATTTGAGGACATGCCTTCAACTGTAAAATACTGTTTCTGTGTTAAAGTGTTTGTGTTCAGTTCAGTCAATGCAAGATCAAGTATAAGAATCAATACACCAAAGAAAGCAATGTGTAGCCTTCTTGCATTTGATGTATTTGAAGAATTAGTTATCTTCATATCTCCAGCTTTCTATCTCTGTAATATTCTGCCTTTAATTCCCATTTACGTTGTATCTAGTATAGCGTATTACAGCCTATTTATATCAATAATTTTAGCTGGATTAAAAAAAAAAAAAAGGTTGCTTTTAGTTCTAATAAACTCATGCACTTCTCCAGTTAAAATAAACAACTTTCTGCTTTCCTTGTTGCTTATATTTGAGATGAAAAGCGAAGTAATTCAATATTTCCTGACTATATATTCAGCATTTTCATTTTTTTCAGTATAACTCTCCTTTCTAAGTGAATGTTAAGTACAAATAGCTATACTTAGCAGAGGCAGTGAAGAACGCTTGCTTTACCAGCTCTATCCTAAGCTTCTTCAGAGCATTATCACTAGCCCTGAAGTGACAGGTGCTGCAGGTTCCATAGTGGTGTTAGTCATCAGTATATCAAGGTAAGCTAAAGGGATGACCTACAGAAGATGGGAGTCTGGGAGTCCAGTCCACTTTACCAGTAAGACAGGATGCAATTATTCGATTGTCTTTTAATATATAGTCCAGCCTACAATCTGCCGACACTTTTTTTCCCTAGAACTGAAATTGGTCCCTAGCTAAGAACAAAAACAAAGCCCTACCTCAAACTAAAATAAGTGACATAAGAGTTATAATCCTTAACAAGACCCATGAATGTTCAGAAATCCAGAATACCTGCTTGTCCCAGGCTGTCATGAGTTTATGCAATACATAAGTCATCAGGATCAGCAATGTCTCAACCAAGATACAAAACACTGCTATGGGGTCAATTCAGTATGTGCTCATGTAAGGTCATCTTATGCAGGCAGTCTGAGGCATCTCATATCCATGTCAGCTTCACCTTTGCTACTTTTATCATGATATTGCCATTCTAAATAAGAAGTAATCTTAAACATTTTCAAAGTCAAGAATTCTTTACTCTTTCAACTTTCACTCTGAAAAATAGGCAGACATATTGTTCATGAGAGTCTCACAAGTTTCTATGTTAAATTCCATATGTTCGTGTTAAAACTCTTGTTGAGATAGGTAACTTCAAGGCCACTGTCGTCGTGATTGACAGGACTTCTATACTGTTTAACTAGTTGGATCGAAGGTTAACTTCTCCCTGTCACACGTACAGCCTTTGTTTCCTGTTATCAGGTTTTTCTGTGTTTAGGAACATTTAAAGGTCAGTTTATGCTTCTAAGAATGTGTTTATACCCTGGTTTACTTGGATTTCTTATATTTCAGATAGGCCTCAACTTCTCACTATTTAGTTAAATTTTTAGCCCCAGCACCATCCTGCCACCAAAAGCTGTAAACAAATCTGCACTGAATTGCTTCATGCTTTTTGAAACTGATTAACATCTCCTTGGTTTGTACAAACTTAATGGAGTATCACTTAGAACTGCACATTCAGGAGGCAGGAATCAAGCTCACAGAGTATCAGCTGTGTCCTATTACAATCTTAATTATGAGTCAGGATCTCTCCTATGTTATCTAATGTGGATAACCTGATTCCCCAGAAAAATCAGTATTAAACAGAAATAGAAGCGTAGAGTTTGTCAGCTAAATCCCTCTACTTGTCTAGTAAGATCCCCAAAGAAGGTTCACAGAATAGGAATACTGTATGGGAGATGCCCAGTGTATCTTCAACAGCTGGCTGTAAACTGAAGCATGAAGAAACCATCATCTTCCACAGGAACCTGTGAGTACTGATACTTGGTATATCTGGACAAAAAAAATTCAGTATTTCTGTAATGAAAAAAAAAATTAAAGACAACCTTTAGAGGGCAGTTACACTCATTTATTTTGTGTGGTAAGAACGCAATGAAATACAAGCATGAACTACATTTAAAAAGTTTTGTTGAGAATCTGAGAAATTCATGGTTTATGTCTGAAAATCAAATGTTATGACTGCTGTCATTTTTTTTTAATAAAAAAGTATAAAATGCACATAAATATATATGTGGCTCTAAAAAAAAAAGCTCACAGCCCTGGAGACCTATGTTGGTCCCTCCTAAAGGAAAATAAAGCATCCTCCACAGTTTATTCCCTTTCACAACACTAGAAAAAGCTGACATTAGGACCAGAGTTCAGTAAGTAAACACAACCTTGATCAGAAACAGGAACCTCTAAAGCAGTTAGTGATTTTTATCATTGCGCTTTTATCTAATATTGAAGAGTTCCCATTCCCTCTAAGATCAGAGTTGTGTTTTGTCAGCTGAATGCTGCTAACAAATTAAATGCCATTTTAGCTGCAATAACATTCCAGCTAGCACGTCCTGCATTTGGTGGCTGAACCAGGTGCACTGTTAGACTAATTATACTGTCGCCAAAATGCTGGCACACATGTTTCAGGTTACAGTCATTTAACATAATGAAACTACTCCCAGGTGAAAGCATCTGCAGAAGCAGGCCCTTCAATGCTAGAGTGAACCTTGAAACAAAGACAGGGCAGGCAGGTGGGGAAATGCACAGTAGGAGAACAGTGCCATGCCAGCAGTGAGCTACTCAGCCAATAACCAAGATGAGGATGAAGAATGTTCTGTCTTGGTGCAGCAGAAGGCAATTAAGCAAATCACATTCTTCAAGCAAGCACTGTCTTTGCTGTTTGCAGACATGCAAGTTGTGTTCACAGCAGGCTGCCCTTTACTTAATGGTTAGGAAAGCTGCCACGCAGAGGATGCAAGAGCAGAGGGCTTGGTTTCTGGAACCACCACGACCTAAGTTGCAGCACAGGTCTCTCCATCAACTGCATGTGAGAAGAAGGAAGTCAGAAAAGCCAGGGTTGGTTCACTCCTGCCCTTCATCTCGTGTAGACACCTGCAAGCGCACAAAGCTGTTTTAAATGTTACCTGAGCAGATGACCACTCTTGTAGTAGTGTGAGATCACCAACTGCCTTGTACCACTATTAGGAGCCTTGTTTTTTCTAAGAATTGTTAAGTATTGAAAGGATGCAAAATTACAGCACCTAGAAGTCAAGAAGTGTCATTTATTTCTTGCAACAACTAGTTTATGGAGAATCAGAACTGCTAAACAACTGCAGCTACAGCACATCAAAAAATGAATGTGTCTTCCTGCCAGCTCACAAGGAAAGATAATGAGGTTCATCTCACTCATATTACACAAGGCAATTTTGTAACATCTGGGTTTCCACGGCATGCCATTAGCAATATTTAAGCCCGCTCCTCAGGTGAGCTGACGGTCTCTCAGGCGTCCTCAGATGTGCCAGAAACATTTCTGTACCCTACGCGGTGGGGGCCAGGTTTCTCTCCCCTCAGAAACCGACCCCCTGGCCCCCTGCACCCACGCTGCGAGGGAGGACAGGCCGCCCGCGGAAGATGGCTCCCCTCGGCCATCCTGCGGGGGGCAGAAGGAAGGCGGGCGACGCGAGCCCCCAGCGGGCGTCGAGCGGGGGGCCCACCGCGGAGGCGGAGGGGCTCTCGGGCCCACGGTCCCGTTACCTGCGGGAGCGGCGGCCGCCGCTC
>VYXH01011098.1:42436-54840 GCA_013397275.1 Burhinus bistriatus | reverse complement strand
CGCGGGGCTGGCCGCCGGGCGGGGCATTTACCGGGCTGAGCCGGACACGCCGCCGCCGAGCCGGCATGGACGGGGCGGGCGCGGAGGAGGAGCGGGCGCCCGAAGGGCTGGGTAAGGGCCGGGCCGCGCCGCGGGGCTGGGGCGCCGGCTCTCATTAATGACCGGGGGGGGAGGCACCCGGCAATGAGCCTAATGAGCAGCCCCGGTGGAGGATAACGACCCTGTCGCCTTCTCCCAGGCTGTTGTCTGTGCAGCGGGCCTGCCGTGCGGGCTGTGGCGGCGAGGGCCGGCAGCCATTAGCCCCTGCCTACGCCTCCTGGCCTTGGGCAAGCAGCCCCGCGTTACCCTGGCCTTGAGGGGAAGCCGCTATTTTGCCAGGAGTGCCTGGGGGGATTTGGGGTAATGGGCTGCTGGTCGGCCCGGTGCCTGCGTGACCCTCATGTCACCTGGCTTGTAAAAGCGCCTGGCAAGCTGGGGTGAGGGTTGTGGGCAGGTGGCCTTCCCTTCATAGACTCATAGTTTAGGTTGGAAAAGACCTTTAAGGTCATCTAGTGTCTGTCTGATCATCTAGTCCAACCATTCGTATCACACTAAGGAGTTCCCGCTGACTCTGGGTTTCTAGGCTGCTGGTACTTACCACCTTCACTCGCTGTCTAGTTTTCCTCCTCCTCGTCTGAGCTTGCGTGGGTGGAGCTGTGAAGCTGATCTCTCTCCCTGTGCATGTGTTCAGGTTGCTTTGTACCAAATGCTCCAACCAACCTTAAAAATCTTGCTGTCGCTGTGCAAGTGGTTACCTTGTTCCAAGAAATGTCTAAGGAGGTGGTTGTGGAAAGAAAAAGAGGACTTTGCCTCCTGCTCGTGCACCTTCAGCAGCTTAGGTGTTCCAGACTCTATATATGTGATGTTCCCAGTCAGTTAAAATCCCTTCTACTTAAGGTTATGTTTATCTAAAAGTGGGTCAAAGTGATGTTCAGTCAGGCCTCTTGTCATATGAATGATGGGAGAATGGAGTGGTTTGGTAAGTCCCTATTTGATACCATGAAAGCTTATCTTTCTCTCCAAACTTTATTTTCACTTCAGGTTTTTTCTTTGGCAATCCCAAGTTGTTGTTAGGCCTTTGCTATACGTTTTAGAAATAGAGACAGCAATTTACTTTCTCTTGGAGGAATATTCCTGTAGATGATATAAAACTCCCAGTGGTCAATCTCTTTCTCTGCTGTGGATACAAGGTACATACACAAGACTTTGAAATGTATTTTGTGATGTACGCACGTACTGCTATTTGCATAAAAATAAGTAAAAAGTCTTCTCAAATCAAAGCAGTAAGCTGAAAATGCTGTTCCTGATTTGAGGCAGAGGATGAGTGACAGAACGGATGACATGAAAATACTTGTTTTTTCACATAATGAGCAAGACAAGCTCAGAGGCAGTGAGGAGGACGGTGGAAAAAGGAATTATATAGAACATAGCCAGCTACTGCCTCGCTCAGTTTTTGACCGTCCCCATCAGGATATTTCATCTCATTTATCAGCAGTGGAAACTGTTGCTGCTTAACAAGATCAGATTATTATAGTTGCATAGTTTCCTGCTTCTGTCTCTTTCCCCTGCAACTAATTCAGTTCTCTTCATCCTGTAAAAAACAAATTAGAAGGTCTTAGAAGCAGTCTGGTGTCCTCTCATTCTTCCATGAAGATTATCCCATCTGACTGGTGGTGTGGGGTTCCTTCTTGATTAACAATTGTTTAAGAAGGAAACACTGAGGCAGAAAGCAAGTCCTTTATTTTGGCATTACATTAATATATATCAAAAGTAGGGAAGAGTGTAATGAAATTATTTTAGATCTTTTTCCCCACAAATTAAACAATCATGTTTCTCTGTAGGCACATACAACTGAAACACTGCCAACAGTCTGCTCAAACTTTCCTCTTTCCAGACAGAGGCAGATATGTGGTTTTGGTTTTATTATTCTACTGTCACCTTTTTTTTTTTTTTTTTTCTTTAAAGTAGCAGCAATCACACATTCTGAGACAATCAGCAGATCTTCTTCTTTTGGAAATGTATGTGCCATCTGGGAAAGTAAAATGCTTCTTTATTATTCTGTTGCCCATTTTAATTATTTCTCTTGCTGTGTTCTTTCTGACCCGTCTTCTGCTATTCAGTCTCTCTTATTGTAATGCAGTTTGTGCTTTTTGTTAAACTTGGTCAGACTTCTTCACCTGTTTTTGTCTTCAGTCAGCTATTTCAATACCTATCTAAGTCTGTCTGTGTCGTGGCTGAAGCTGCAGAAAACTAATTTAAGGCAGTTATTAGAAGTTTGTACAACTAATTGGGTTTTTGCTTGGTCAGCTTGAGTATGATAGAAACAGAAACTCTCTAAATCAAAAAGTGGTGTCATGTCAGATAATCACTGCTGACACAGTAAACCAGAATTTTGCTTGTATTTCTCTTTTGCTTATTTTAATAAGGTGGCACTTAGTGTCTTGGTAAGTCATTGATTTTTGTTCTGTTCCTTATTCCAAAGACCTTTGTTATCCCCAGTGATGTTTTCCCACTACTGTATTTGTAATATGCAACCTTCCCATTATTCTCTGTGTCTGGAATTAATTCTTCCTGTAGTTTACAGTTGGTTGTTTTTGCAGGCATCTTCACTCTCAAAATAAGGCTTTTCTCATCTCAGCTGTTTGAATATCTCCACATTGACCATATCGCATTCTTTCCTGTTGCTTTCCTAGCAGCACTCTGTCCCGGTGACAGTCCTTATTTTGAACTCCCTAGTTCTTTTCACTCTTGGGTTTCCTTGTCTAGTGTTTTCCTTCTCCCATAATTGAAACTTCCATTCCAGGCACACCCTTTTTCTCACGCCATCCAGACACATCTGGCTTAGATAATGTGCATGTGGTGTGTGGGGGTGTTGTTTTTAATTTTTTCCTTGTAGAGTGCAAGGACAAGAAGGAGGACACATTGCTGAATACAGAGCACTTTGTGATAGATGCTGATGCTGTCGGTGGGCATGGTACAGGGAGCAGTGTGCTATCGGCATTCCAAAACGCAGCTATAAAGGAAGACATTGAGGATACCTTGGGAACAGAAGATAGGATCAGCCCTGTAAAGAAGGTGGAGGAAGATGGAAGATATTGTACCCTGCAGGCAACTGGGTCAACTTCCCAAGACTCAGTGGCCCTTGACAGCCAGCTCGACTTTGCCTCAGTGTGTGGGCGGCTGTCACATTTCCTCAGTGACATGAAGGCTGTGACCCCACTTTCTGGGGTTGAATTTGCACAGGAGCCCACAGGTCAGTCAGGGTCACATGAACAGTGTGAGAGCTATTACTCTGATAGGATTGAAAAGGAGGCAAAGAAGAAAAAAAGTAATGACAGAAATGGAATGTGTGCTGAGAAAGCAACTAGTGGAATCCCTGGAGACCTCTGCAAGCAGGATGTGTGTGGTGCAACTACTCGCCGATCATCCAAATGCGCTTCAGCCTATGCTGCAGCTCAGCAGTCCTACAAGGTGCCTTCAGTTCTGGAATCCAAAAGTAGCCATGATGGGACCAAGGGAAAAAAAGAGTTACTTGAGAATCCAGAAATTCTACCACCCGTCAGGAAGAAGTCACGCACCTTCTATAGTACAGGTAGATACCGGGGAAGTTGCTGGCAGATAGTGTGACACTTGTAGTGCCAATGGCGCTGATGTTTCCTTCACCATACTGAAAGCATGGCATGGACGTGCTGAACTGCCCTAACTGGTATTGCAATGCATTCTACCCTATTAGATATGTGAAGACTTCTTCAGATAAAAGGTGCTGAGTGCCTAGTGTTTGAAGCATTGCTAGCGGTGCTCTTTGGTTTACTGTGGAAGAAGATTTTTGTCTATTTTTGTGGTTTACTTAATGAAAACTTTTATGCTGTTTACGTATTTCGAAGTATAGTAAAAAATGTTCTGTTTTCTTTTTCCCCTGTCTTGTTTCTTTTGGTTGTTTTGTTTTGTTTTCTTATCACATACTCCCCATCTCTCTCTCTCTTTGAACACTGAATCATTTCTAGAGCAGCTAGAAGAGTTGGAGAAGATGTTCCAGGAAGACCACTACCCCGACAATGAGAAAAGGAGGGAGATCGCGGCTGTGGTTGGTGTAACACCGCAGCGTATCATGGTAACGCCTGTGTGGGTAACAGTGCTGACTGTGGGTTCTGTGCAGAAAATTGATGGAGAGGGACTGGGGCAGGGAGGACGAGCTTGAACAGGAAGGAAAGAGGAGCTCATGAGTAATGGAATAGAGACTGCACCTGCCACTGGTGACAAGAAAAGGAAGAGAGCTCACAGAGATGGACGCTGCATAACCAACTACCCCACCCAGAATGGCAGTGGAGTCTGTGGTTGCATACTCTGTCTCTTCCCATTTCCTAAGAATAAGGCACATAATGGGTAGGTAAAAAAGGCTAAGGAGGTTGGAGTTAATCTCTTTTGAAGATCATGGGCAGCTAAGGAAACTGGTGTTTGAGGGTATCTTTGTGCTGTTATGCTCTTTCTGTTTGAAATGAATCTTGCAGATTCTCTGGAAGAAAGGTTTCTGGCCTCACCTGGTGATGTGCGGAGGCAGTCATTGCTGAGTCATTGCCTGTGTTCCCATGTGTAGATGGTTTCCTCTCTGAATGCATCCTTTCTTTCCATTTATCAGGTCTGGTTTCAGAATCGCAGGGCAAAATGGCGGAAATTGGAGAAGTTGAGTGTGAAAGGCAGCAAAAAGTATCCAACGTCATCAGCTCTATCAGTCCCCTGTGGGTCAGATAGTTATGGGTGAGGGTCTTTGTTTTCTCATTTCTCCACAATAGATACCTAATTAATTAAATATTTTCCTTTGCCATTTCCCCTTTACATTTAAGCTACAGAGAGCTGACCGTTGAATTGGACCTTGGTAGCCTGTCAGATTTCTGGGCAAATTGTAGGGGACCCTCTTAAAAGTGCTTTTGATTAACGTGTAGCACTGTTTTGAAATAAAACTGTTGAAATTGCTCTGGCTGAAGTCATGTAGACTGCAAGGGAAAGGTCTGTGGACTCACCCCTTCATTTTTAGTTTCTGTGAATGCTCTGGCCAGATGCTTTGTGTGCACTTGGGAGTTCTTTTATCCCAGTCTTTCTCCCACCGTCGCTTTCCATTTCCATGGATTTTCACTTGGCGATGGAAATGCTGCTTGCTTGGATCAGTCTTACAAAGTCATGGGCTTCTTTGAAGAAATACAAGTTAGCAACTTTCATAGGTGAGCAGGGGACATTGTTGGGGGGCAGGGGAAGGGAGTTTGTGAGAGGATGGATGGTCTCTAAAGAGGGAGTGAGGGAGGAAGGGAAGAAATTAGTCTCCACGGGGAGGTATTTATGGCAATCTGAAGAGAAAGTCTTCCTGTGAAGAAAACAGAATGAAAAGAGAAAAATTAAGTGAAAGACTGGACACCACCTGACTGATTTCATTGCACTGTTCCTGGTGCCTGTCCTTTCCAAACTAGTAACCTGGGGCTGCTTTCCCCAATACTGTTGTGTCCCTTGCACTGTTTCTCCTTGCACTTGTAGGTCAACCAGTGTTTTCCCTTTCCACCTGCTAGTGGTCTAGGATTTGCCCATTGTAGGATAGTTAGAAGAGTGTATACTTTGTTGTAATGTCTTGTCTTGTCCTCTGGTCCATGCTCATATCCTTTATGTATACCTCCAGGGCACCTCTTCTGCCCATGCCTCCATTGCCTGACATTGCTCATGACCAGTCTGCCATGCTGGATGTAGACACTACAGCTGGGAACTTCTCCAGCCTGCTCAGCGGACATGCTGCACCACTTGCCTCCTCCTCAGGTGAGACCCCTGTCAGCACAAGTACTCTGCATAGCTGCAGCATTAGCTGGTGGTGCTGGTAGGTTCCCAAACACTTTAGGAAATGTCATGTGAGAGCCCTATGCCAGCAGTCCAAAAAGTGACACCAGGTTTAACAGCTCTCTGCTAATTGGGTATCTACCAGTTATGTACCAGCACGGTGGTACCTCTGTGCTAACGCTAGAGACAAATTTGCAGTTACTCATGTCCTAGCACAAGCCAGCAAGGAATTCTGAATATGACTTCATAAGGATATGTGATTGGGGCATTCTTCCGTAATAGCTGTTTGACACTGGTACTGCTTCTCTAAATGATGATGAAAGTATTATTCTGGTTATTGTGCTCTTCATGGCAGATACACACATCCCATATTCTGGTTTAGACTGTAATGTTCTGGCTACAACCTGTAGTCAAGTGAGCTGCATGCGGAAGGTGCATTGTATAAACTGTTGGGGTTGCAGAGCCTCCCTCAGGTACTCCCATACCTTTAAATCTCCAAAGGAGGTTCCTTGACTTCTCCAGCCAGTGCAATTTTCCATTTTGTGCAAGACCTTGAGGGAGTGAGACTAGTTGAGTTATTAAGCATACAGCTTAATTTAATTGCTGTTGCAGTATTGTTGAAAGTCAGTGGGGTGTGCTGTTTGACCAGTTTTCTACCTGAGCTACATGTAGACTTTGAAGCTCGATGGCAACCAGAAAGAGAGGGTTTGTTTAATTGTGTATTCATGTGTGGAGTATCGGAGTATTCCCTAGAGTCAAGAATGTTCCCTAAAGCATTGGCTATATATGACACAACTTGAAAATATTTCCAGAGTGATGAGGACTTCACAACTTCCTTAGGGACGGATATCCCAAGCAATAAATGAGCTGACAGGTGGCACTGTTCTTATTTTCCTGCTTCCCAGTGTAATGTCTGTTAGAGATAAAAAGTTTCATTCAGGGATGTGATTTTGTCATGTCTGTATTGAGCAATTTCTTTCTGGGAAATCTGCACACTGGGATGCAGTTCTCCATGAATATGAGTCAGCAGTGTGCCCAGGTGGCCAAGAAGGCCAATGGCATCCTGGCCTATATCAGGAATAGCGTGGTGAGCAGGACTCGGGAGGTGATCATCCCCCTGTACTCGGCACTGGTGAGACCCCACCTCAAATACTGTGTTCAGTTTTGGGCCTCTCACTACAAGAAAGACATTGAGGTACTGGAGCGTGTCCAGAGAAGGGCAGCAAAACTGGTGAGGGGTCTGGGGGACAAGTCTTATGAGGAACGACTGAGGGAACTGGGGCTGTTTAGCCTGGAGAAGAAGAGGCTGAGGGGAGACCTTACCACTCTCTACAACTACCTGAAAGGAGGTTGGAAAGACATGGGGACTGACCTCTTCTCCCTAGTGACAAGCGATAGGACGAGAGGAAATGGGTTCAAGTTAAGCCAGGCGAGGTTTAGGTTGGATATTAGGAAAAATGTTTTTCACTGAAAGCGTTATCCAACATTGGAATAGGCTGCCCGAGGAGGTGATGGATTCGCCATCCCTGGAGGTGTTTAAAAAAAGGGTAGACCTGGTACTTGGGGATATGGTTTAGAAGTGGGTTTGTCAGGTTAGGTTAATGGTTGGACTTGATGATCTTAAAGGTCCCTTCCAACCTTAACGATTCTATGTGGAAAACACAAGCAATCTTTCTGATAGGAAAGAAATGTCCCATCTGAGTTCTTTGTACAATGTGTAAGGAAGAAAAAGGGCAAGTGAATGACCCTAAGAGTGGACTGGGTATGTGAGAAAATGAGCAATAAAGGTAGCTGGGATTGTACTCCTCAAATCCTTTGAACTTGGTGCTGACTGCCACCTGTTGCATTTACTGTGTATGCATCTAGCTTTTATGAAATGTATGTTTCCTTTGCTTGTCTAAAAGGCCTGTATCTTCAGTGTTATGGATGTGTGAAGATGAGAATGTACTTCATTCTGCTAGATCTATGTGCAGGAACAAGCTTCCCTTTGTTCTCTTTAAATCATGCTAGGCAGGAAGTAATGAAACCTATTTGTGTCATCTAAGGCTGGTAAATACTTTCCAGGCACAGATCTGTGTGGGAAAAAAACTACC
Organism: Burhinus bistriatus; assembly: GCA_013397275.1. Taxonomy (NCBI): domain Eukaryota; kingdom Metazoa; phylum Chordata; class Aves; order Charadriiformes; family Burhinidae; genus Burhinus; species Burhinus bistriatus. The sequence goes on along the minus strand of VYXH01011098.1, from coordinate 46,894 downwards.
TTTTGTAAATCACTTTTCAGAAAAGAGGCATACTTTGCTAATGCACACAAACTGTGAAGTTTGGTGATTGGTTTTTAACCTGGTTTCCCGAGGGAAGGGTGGAATATCTTTGTGTAGTGAGCCACACACTTTCTTTGTTTATGAAACCCACCCTGCCTTCTAAATTTGTTTAAGTCTAATCAAATTTGATGGAAGGCGGAAGTCTTAAAAATCAGGTTCCTACAAGTCATGGGAGAATTGGTGCCTGGGCAGAGCAGAGACCTAAGTTAGTGTTTCCTCTGAGGAAAAAGACTGTTACTGGCTGTAGAGAGTCCTCATTGAAGAGAGATCTGCATGGCACAATCACACCAAAAACTTCAGTCACTAGATGCAGGATAACACAGCCATGGGGAATGAAACTTGCTTTTTATTTTATCTAGCATTGCATAGGCTGACTTTTCTCTTTAAGAATGAAAGCAGAAAATGAAATGGAAGAAAAATGAAAGACAGTGCAGCTTTCGAATTCATTCAGCTTCCTTGTTCAGAAAAAAGCTTGCCAATAAATAGGGCCATCCAGGGTCCACCTGTTTTCTTTATTAGAATATCTCAGAAAATGAAGGAGAAAAAACTTAGGTAGGATAAAATCCAAAGTAACAGAACCAAAATAAGAGAGGGAACAAATGAATAAAAAAGGTCGTTAATTTAGAAGGCAAAAACAATTGCTTAGTAGAAGTGGCCCTTGTGAATACAGCTCATGGCAAGTTTCAGCAAAATAATTTGTGACCTGTGCGTAATGGTGCAGTTGTACCCAGAGATTGTGGCCTAATGGAGTGGCTATTCAGGTCCTTTCCTTGGTAGCAGTGTGTTTAACCACTTTCAGCAGGACAAGCAAATGACTTAAGTGCACAAGAACAGGTAGGATCTGTTACCTGACACCTTTGCAGAGTGTTCAGTGCTGCCTTTTCCATTGTTTTTCCTTGCTCCAACCAGTAGTTCTGACTGACTGTTGGTTTGTGGGTTCTTTTTTTTATGTCCCACTGTTTTGTGCAGTTCTCCAAACAAGCTGATTAAAAATGCCAGCAAGTTGTATTTGAGATGTATTCTACCTTGCTGGCAGTTAGGCTTCTGATTTTGGTATTAGCCACACTACTTGCCATGAGAGCCTTTTGTGCTTCAAAAATTCAGTCTTGAACTTGCTTTAACCTTAGAATTGTTTTTTTACTACTTTTGCTAGACAGATATCTTGCTTTAAAATAATAGAGAGTTTTTTTGACATTTGTAGTTATTTGAAGTTTTTCTTGTTTTTCTGAGATTTCTTATGGATATATATCTGTGATTCATTAACTTAAAACATTGGCTTATGTTTTCTTTAGAGTTGACCCTTTAGAAAGAAAAGTTACTTTCTGTGCCTCTGGTTCATGGGGGAAGATTTTTCTTCTGCATCACTGGTAGTTTTGCAGGAAATACTTTGTTTCATGTGGCTGTCTTGCTTGAGGTGACATGTCAGCAGCCCACCCTATGCTGGTAGTTCTTGTGCAAATAGCAAGATGATTACTCAGTGGCAGAGATGGGATTGTAATGGAAGTCTTGAGAGCAATTGGATGAAGTTGGATACGATCCGTCAAGGAACAGTAAATAAAAGACAGGCTGTAATGATTTCACTTATAGGACTCTGGCTTTTCAACAAATTACGTTGAAGCTGATGATGTGTAGCTGACATAGCAAGCAAGAGGTCATACCTTTTAAACAAGTGGTAGGTTCTGGCCTACTGAAAATCCAGAAGGGGATCAGACTGACACAGTTCTTAAAGCAATGCAGTTAGAGGCTGAAGTTGGTTTACTGTTTTTCAGTCCATTAAACAAAGAATGCCATTGCTCCTAAGTTTAATTAATATTTTGTCTACTTTTAAGATGTCATTTACAAGAGAAATGTGTTTTCTCATAATTTCAAGAAGAGGATGTATCTATGGAAAGCTTTGTGATGGCCTTTAATGTTCCAGTAAATGGTGCAACTACACAGGCATGTTTCATTAAAAGAAACTAGATTGGATAGAGTATGATGTAGAGACTCATAGTAATAGAGCCTTTTGCTGAATTCTTGATTTGATGCTTGAGAAAACAGCCCTAGCAAGTAGACCGTCTGTAAATGACATCAGCTGCATTGTGCCCAACACTGGGCTTGTTAAACAGTTTAGAATCATGGTGTCCGGCCTCCCAAGCAGTATGCAAGCAGCTGCATGGTTAACTGCCTGAATCATTGAAGACATCTCATGTCAAGGCCTTTTGGAGTCAACATAAGTGCTTGACTAAGAAAGTCATGTATGGCTGATGTTAAGAGGAAGGGCTTCTATGCAAAGAGGTGTCACTCACATAGCAAGTCTTGTACGCATGATCTTGTCTGTTAACAATAATGAAAGCAGCTTCCTAGAACACTTGAAAACCATGCTTTCACAGTTGAAACTATGCCCTGCTGTAAGTTCATGGATACCTCTTTAGAATAGGCCTCAGTCTCCTTCAAGACTCATGAAAGACTGAAATCACAGTCATCTTGACAAAAATATACACATCCATTTTTGTTAATTTAAGACTATCTGATTCATTGGAAGCTATTTGCATTAAAGAATGGGTCTCTCAACTCTCCTAGGATGTTGAAGAAGCAGATATAGTAGGGGGAAGACAGCTGTGTAGCTAAAGACTTAGAATAGCCATTCTTGAGATAAGTGTAGCGCCAGGACACCAGAAATAGTGGAAGTGATAAACAAAAAATCCTACTGTTACTTTCCCATGTTCACTGGAAAGCCTTCTGAGGATATCTATCTCTACATCAGTGTCAGGAAGAGCAACAGAATTGTAAAATGTAAGTATCATCTCAAGCCAGAATTCATCTTTGAACAAGATGCTGGAATCTTCTGTACTGTATCGTATCAGGTTTAGCAGATATTACTTCTTTGGGAATTGTTTATTCTTACTGCATTTGTGGCTTTATTCAGAAGATACAAGTTCACTTGCTTTCTTTGAAAGGACTGAGAAGTAGAGGAAACTTTAGAAAAGGCTGAACCAGCTCTTTGGAGGCCAAGTGTGCTGTGGGTCCTGTTGCCGTGATCCACAAAGATTATCTGCACTAAGTGTTGCAAATATTTCAGAAAACAGAACTTAGTAGGTGTGAAAGTGGGTTTAGAAGTGATTTCCTGGGCTATGTTGTTAACACTGCTTGTGTTCACTCTGAGCAAGACTAAGGCCATCTGCAGAATAGCTAATCCTACTGTCATTGAATTGAAGCTTTATCAGGATATAGACTGGTTTTCAGGTAAGTTGTGCTGCCTTATAATGTTTTTATGAACTACTACATTCTGGGACAGAATGATTAGGAGAACCAGTACAAATGAAGATTTTAAAAAATCAGAAGAGATCTTCAGCTTCATTTCTGGCTAAGTCATTTTGACTTGCGAGGAAACTAAATGTTGTCTTGACTAGTGCTTTGTTGTGTGGGACTAGATCTGTGCTGTGTCAAAAAACAAGAATCCGACAGGTACAGCATAGATACTGTCTGACACGTAGAAGTAGTATGTTCAAATAGAAAAAAATACACCACTGAGAATTGCCCGGGCATGTGAATGGTTTAGAGGTGTCATCCTAGATTTTACTCTAGTTTTGTAAATGAGCCCCAAATTGGGGCTATTCAAGTTTTCATTGAAACATCAGGACTCCCTCTTTCCATAGTTGCAGAGGTTGAAAAAAATTGAGTGTAGGAAGATGCAACAAGATAGGCACAATTGCACAGCACACTGGGGAATCTGAGAAATGGTGCTGCAAGGTGTTGAAACGGAATCTCCTTATCAGCTCTCTGGGCATGCAAATCAAAATTCTCTAAAGGTAGCAGCTTTATGTTGAGGCTTAATGTTTAAGGCCTTTGATTCACACCTGGTGGAGTCCATTTGATGTTACTCTCTGTGCCTGCAAGGGTGAAGTACAGCTGTAAACTATCCACGCTGCTAGCTTTCCCTGAATGCTTTACAGTGTGTGGGAACAGGCCAACTTTACCTGAACAGTCAGTGATACGTTGTTCTTTTATGTGCCTCATCCTTGTGCTGGTTCAGCCTAGCTGATCTTGAAAAATCATTTCAAATTGTGTCATGCACACCTGATGGTTACACTTCTCAAGAGAGAAAACATTTGCTATTTGGCATAATAAAAGAGAATCTTCTTCTGTTGCACCATGTGCAAGCTTCTTGAACTTCTGTGTATACTTGCTACTCTGGATCACCAGCATACATGATTCTGACCTTTCCATTTCCTATGTTGTCCTCTTTCCACAGAGGCTGTTCTGTAGGAAACTGTTCCTCTCTCCTTTTCCAGCAGTGACTGAGGAGACAGGTCACCAAACAAGATTCTAGCAACCAAATGGTGTTGGTTTCCTTTTCCATCTCCCAGCTTCTTTTTCCCAAGACCCTTCAGCTGACATCTCTGCATTTTTTTTTTT
>VYXH01011098.1:748-42359 GCA_013397275.1 Burhinus bistriatus | reverse complement strand
GATTTTCTTTGTTTTTTTTTTTTTTTTTTTTTTTTTTTGGCACAACTCATCAGAGGCCAAACCAGGAGTGAAAATTTGGTTAAAAAATGGCCTAGACAGCAGATCTCTAAAGGCACGTTTTTGTTTCTTTCAAACCACAGTTAAATTTTTCAAAAGGGTAATCTGTGCAGCACACTCTTCCCAGAGGACGGTAGAGATGGAAGATGGCTGGGGGATTGTTCCTGGCTTTTTTCCATGAAGTACTTTGCTTCATTTGGCTGCCTTCTTGAGAGCTGAATAAATCCAGTATGCAGAGACTGAAATCATGAAGGTAATTTTATTTAACCAATAAACATCATCTGTTCCAGAGAGCTTCCAACTACTCCCTTTTGCTTCCCAGCAGCAATGCTGGTACTTCTTTGCTTTTTCTCCCATCAGTTAACTTCCACTCTTTCACCAGCATACTGCTTTTTTGTTCTGCCACTCTTGTCATTCCTTTTGCTTGCTCCTTTTAATTTTCGATATGACAGCATACTATGACAGTCTCTCTCTTATTCACAGTCTCTTCAGTAGCAGGAATGGTGGCATCTTGTGAAGAAGTTCAGACAAAGGTGTTACCACAGCTCAACTTCAGTTCCAGCAGAACGGAGTGCTTCCCTAGTCTTCCCAGCCCTCCGCCCATCCGCAGGGCCAGCCTACCTCTTAGTCTGTCCTTCAACCCCCCAAGTCGTATTGTTCCCTTGATGCTGGACACTCCCAACAGTGAATGCAGCTTGTCCAGTCAGGAAAATGGCTCCAGGGAGGCCTTCGCTTACAGCATCCAGAATCAAGGGTAGGAACAGATGTGATTGTCTTTGAGGGAGATGAAAAAAGTGAACCCTGGGAGAAGCCTTGGGAGGGTAAAGGTGGGACATGGGACAAGGAAATAGGTGGGAGCACAAATGAGAACTTAGACGTGGGAGTGAGAATGTCCTTTAAATGGCATATGAAAAAGGGTATAATGTGAGTAGTACGACTGGGCACTTGCTATCAGAAAAGTGATGCCTCTAATCAGAGTGCTTTCAGAATTGCATGCCTGTCATGTGGAAGTGGGGTTCAGAAATACAGTGAAAAGGAATCCTTGAGAGAGGGTGGGTGTGCTTTGGAGAGTGGGAAGAACTGAAGGAAAGGTAATCCCCACTAGCATGCATTGTTAAAGAAACCTGCTGTGAAAGCACTTGACTCAAGTGGTTTCTGTTAGCCTTGTCCTGTGCCTGGCTTTTGGGAGGAAGGGTTGGAGTCAGATCAGGGTTGGAATGGCTGTCAGGGAGAAGATGTAACAATTGTTTACTGTACAGGTTGCTGTAGCTGTTGACCCTACTTTAATTTCTGAATTGCCTCTCTCCTTGCTCTCTGCAGTTTGAATTCACCAGTTTCCTGCAATTACCATGAGCAGCTGGAGTTGTCAGGCAACCTAGAGACCACATACTGTCAGTACAGCAACCAGGGTGGAATTTACCAGCTGCCCCAATATCCACAGCAGCATCAGCTCTCCCAGTTCCACCATCTGCCAGGTCACCTGGCCAGCAATGTGCTCTCCAGTGTCAGCCTCACTCCTACGCCACCCACTGAGTCCCATACAGCTTTCCTCACCTTACCTGGTAATAGTGGAGTTGTAACCTGTGGGGCAGCAGGAGCCACACAAGGCTACGTACAAAACCACGTGGGAGGACAACTGTCATTACAGCAGCCAAGTGGAAACGCAGGTAAATTTCTGAAAGCTTTTGGCATCCCAGTCCTGTGGAGTTAACTGAACAATAACCTGAAACATTCAGGATGAGCAGTGGTTTTACTGATAACCGTGACAGAAAGAAGGAATGTGCATATACATGCACAAATATATATATGCTGCCCATCTTTTTTTTTTTTTTTTTAATTTCCTTGTATGCCTTTTTTTAAAGTGCTGAGTGACCCATTAATTTGAATCAAAAGTTACTGTACAGGCTGCATGTCAGAGAGAGTGTTACCATGTGAATATATTGGGTAGTGCAATGGTTTTGTATGGAATGGAGAGCTAACTTTTCTTTTTCAGGGGTGTACCGTTATGCAAACTAACGTGCCTTCGGTGTATGCAGGTGGGGTTCAAGGGTGCAAAGTGAAAAAGGCGCCACAGCAAATGGAATAGTTGGAGACAGCAAGAAAAACTGGCTTCTAATTCGGCTGAGCTTTTGCAGAAACCACTTTGAATGAATGTTATGTATCTTAGGGTAGTGCAAAAGAAGAGAGTTGGGGCCAACAGAGTATGGATATAGCTTCTTTTTTTTCTTCCTCTGCCATGAATTTGCAATACCACTTAGGTTAAAGCACTTGAGCATAATTTTCTAAAAAGTAACTAGGTAAAAATGGCATTGTCAGTCTCCTTGTTTTGTGTCAGGGATTTGTATTTTGAAGTTGTTCAAGCCCAAGTACAACCAAAAGATAAACTATTGCAGTTTATTTCTTTGGACTGTCAGGTTTGTTAAATTAAGGTCACAGTCTAAAAAATACATCTCTGTTCTTACACATAAGAGAGTAGAGTTTTCAGACCACAGATGCTGCTCCTGTTTTTGTACCGTTTTTATGGACCTTGTCAGGGAGAGAAGTCTGACTCACAAGCTGAGGGGTGAAAGCTGGCTCACGTTCGCGCTGTTCATGGCTAACATTCTCCAGAATAGGTTGTCAGCACCCGTGCTATCAGCCCACTTGGCCTGTTTCTCCTCTCTGGTTACAAGGCATAATTATTATTTTCTGTGGTTTTTCAGTTTGAAGTGCCAAAAGTAATAAGAGGGCTGTGTCCCAGTGCACCAAACTAATGTTTTTATGGCGTGATGCCAGAAGTGTGTGTTGCATGCCTTGGGGCATGTCATGCAAGCATAAAGGCATGTGTAAAGGTGCAAGCCTTGTTAGGACTGATAAAGTTGGAGAATTGTTGAAGGAACAGAGGCACAGTCGATGGTCTCTTATTCCATACTTGTGTTCAAGGAAGGGGTCCTATGGCTGTTATGCAGTATGGGCAACCAGGGCTTGAGCTTCCAGAAGTGCAATGGGGAAGGAACCAATCTGGCAGTGTAGACACACCCATAATTCTTACTTCAGCATGTAAGCAAGTGAGCAGTTTAGTTGAATTATAGATATTTGATTAAAAAACATTCTTGCTTCCTGGATTGCTGCTTTAATAAATGAAAGCGAAGATTAAGCATCCAGTTTATGCTTTGCAGAGCTAACTTGGAAAATAGGAGTGGAGGAAAAAAACCTGGGAGGATGTGTGTCTCTCATATACACTCAGGATCTGTGCTGAAGTAACATCGTGTTTTTTAGATTATAAGAATGCTATGAACTTCTAACGTTTTTCCTCCTAGTAACTGTTCTGGATAAATACACTGCAATGTAAACAACAAAGTCAACCTTTGTATGTGTGCGATGTCTGCTCTGTTGCAGTCACCATTAAGGCATAACTGTAATACTGTATTTGGACTGGGCATGCTCTCTTGAGCACAACATACACATTTTTACATATACATGGTTTTAATCCTCCTTTCCTTATTTTCATGATTCCATCTTTTCTTTCTTGCTTTTTCCTCAGCAGGCATTGCTGCCTATCAGTCTGTCCCCTGGAATGATTTCTACATGCAGGGAGCTCCGTTCTCGAATCATTTGTGCTCACGAATGCCATTTTCTAGCACAGCAGGAGGACAGTACTTCACAGGGCAGACTTCCTACACTCAGCCACCTTGCCTGCCCTCCTCGCCATATTTTCTTCAAGTGCCCAATGGAACAGCACTAGGATCCATGCCACATACTGGAAAACAAAAGGGAGAGACGCCACCAGACCAGACTTCACACCAGCACCACCAAACAGCGCCAGAGTTGACATCGCTTGCTGAAAGAGAGGAAGTAGAGAGTAGCAGCAAGAAAGGAGAGACTATTGTTGGTAACTGAAAGGCCAGCTGTTTTGGTTTTTTTTTTTGGAGAAGGGCGGGGGTGGGTAAGGAAAGAGTTCCAAGGCAGTAGTAGCTCCTCTGAATACAACATCAAAACTGTGGCATGAATGGGAATGGAACATTGGGTTTTTTTCTGGGTTACTGTCCAAGACAAGCCCAATTATCCTACATCTAGTTCTTAGATTCATCTGTTTTTAGAAATGGGGACTGATAGGACAGTAAAATAGATGGCAAAGTTCTGTTCTCTGTCAGACATCATCTGTTGTGAGCTGAATGGCTACAAAGAACTGATTATTGCTAAGATTTCCAGAGGCATATACACCTCTCTTCAAGGCAGAAGTTCTTGGGCAAGAAGAGAGGAAGGGGAAGGAAGGGGTTTCTGTTTGGATTTCCATTTTCAATCTTTTATTTTGGAAACAAAATTACCTTACTTCTAGACTTGTTTGAAAAGTGTCATGTGCCTTAAATATTGTTTGGGGGTGGGTGATGTGTCTAATTTTGAAATATAAAACATTTGAAAAAATTCAAGTTGTTCTGTGTCATGTGAGATCACATTTTCTCATGAATCTGTTTGGTTTTTCTTCAGATATTAAAGAAGAAACTAATGACTGATGCTGCACTCTGAGGAAAAAAAAAAACAAAAGAACAGGAAACATCACCATTTTAAACTCTGCAAAATAAGAAGAGACAAAAAGAGAGATGATAATAGTAATATTTGCAACAGAAGCACTTTTTTTCTTTCTTTTTTTTTTTTTGTTGTGGTTTTTGGTTTTTTTTTTGTTGTTGTTGTTGCCATGATTATTTTCCTGCTGAGGAAGAAGCAGAGAAATTTCAATCAATAAAAGCTTCTGTTCTCTGGGTTTTTGCAAATCTCCTGACTTTATTCTTAATGAATTCTAATCTTGAGGAGCTCACAGACAAGAGAAAGCTGATACAGACACCAGAGTCCCATAAGTAGGTGGAAATTCCAGATCATGCAAGAGTCAGAAGATATGGCTAGTATCCTGGAATACATGGGAAGAGAGCACAGGAAGAATAAGACATATGCAAAACAGGGGGAGGAACTCCAGCAACTACACCTAATTTTAGGACTCCAGGTAGTGCAAGAAGCGTCATGAGAAGTCCACCATTGGTTTAGTGTTTGCTAGGCTTGAATTACTTTTTTTAAAAAAAAAAATAAAAAATAAAATCAATATAAAACTATAGCAATAAATGGCAGCAAAACTGTAACTATAAATACCAGCAGTATAACCAGATCTCTGTCAGATATTAATTGGTTCAGCATCCTGTTTGAATTGTAGATGGGTTTGAATGCTTGAGGATTGTATCGTTCAAAATTTTTTACAAGGTAGTTGATAGTTTAAGTATTTGGTGGGTACTGCTTTCTTGAGATATCTGGTGATCATCTCTGGGACTGACCCAACAGTTTATTCCTGAGGTGGCTTAGTTATTTTAAAAGGGGTTAAGCTCTCTACTGTCTTTTTCAGTTAACAGGAACTGTGGACGGTTTACACGCGTATGCCTTCCATTTACATCTGCATCCTGTTAGGATGTGTTGCAGTTTAATCTGACAGGATGTTTCGTAACTGGGTCATTTCTCTTGCATTCCTCAAATCTTACTGTGGGAATATCATGCTGCAGTGTTAGCAGGAGTAGTTTAGCAGAGCAAATGATCTTGGCTTGGTAGTCTTGGCTTCTGCTTTACCTGGGACTGTCAGCCTGGGAAACAGACAAAATAGGTCTCTGAAATCAGTTGTCAGCTGCAGTAGCAGAGGGCTCAGGTGAAGAGATTGTTTACTCTGGTACATAAACAAATGGCTGCAGTCCCTAGGAACTGTGGTTCCCAAATGAGCTTTAACTACCTGAATGTGTGGGATATATACCATGAGTGGCTAAAATGTATGTTAGGCTCTCGCTGTGTCCTTGTGAGGAAAGATCATTGTGTTGTAGGAAGCTGGAGGTGCGTTTCCTTTAATATTTTCTGTGTTTAACCCTGAGTCTTTCCACTGTCTTTTGGACATGGGCAAGGCCTGAATGATTTTGATATTTACAGTGATCTGGGTGCCTCTCTTGTACCTTGTGAAATTCAGTGTTGTCAGATCATTTGTTTCAACTTCTTCATAGTGTGTTCATAAAGAGTGTCTGGCAGGAGTCGAATGCTGCTGCTCCTCTCCTTTTTCTTTCTCCTGTGTCTTGTAAAACACTGGTTTATGTCTGGCAGTGGCTGAAGACTGCTGAAGACTAAGCAGACTAGTCAGGGGCAGATTTATATTGTGAATCTACAGGTTTGTATAGAGATTCTGGAATTTTAATTTCCTAGAGCAAAAGCTTACTGCTGTCTGCAACAGGCTGAGAACTGGTGGGGAATGTGCATTAGTTCACACTTGTTTCACTCGGCCACAGCTGAACAGCCTAAGCCAATATTTCCAAGAGGTGTGAATAGGAGTTTTCATTGCAATTACAAGTATGCTCTGAAAACTGCTAGTGGTGACAATGGCAGAATTCTTTGTAGCTAGGGCTAGCTGTGAATCTTGCCTGGATCCAAAAACAACCCTTCCAGGAGATAAAAAAGGACAAAAACAACAACAGCATGACAGCTTGTCTGCTCCTACCTGCCCCTTCTCTTACAGAAAAGAAAAAAGAATTTAGGGTGTTCTGTGAGAAACTTTTATTTTCAGAAATACATGTTTTGGTGGTTGTTTGGTGGCACAGTCATGCAGCCAGCTTGCAAATTCTGCCCCTGACACCTCCCATAAAAATGTCATTTGGACATTCAGGACCACAAAGTGCTGTGTGATACAGTCTCAAAAATTTGGGAGATCGAATGAGCACAGTCAAATTCTTGAACTGGAAAATCTTTTGTGTTCAAGCTTTTGGATAATGTATAGGCTTCTTCGGGAATGGTTTGATTCATTTCCACGCTGGTACCTTAAATTTGCCAGGTTCAATTGGGCTTGGAGTTTTGAATTGAGATTTCTTTCATATCACTGTTAACAGCTGGAGGAAAGGGTGAGTACTTGAGAGTACATGGATGACCAGATTCATCCCTTCTATGATTCCAGTGACTTCGCTGGAGCTAAACTAAGGTTAATCTACTCCACAGGTACAGTTTTTTTGCAGGGTGCTGCTACTGGCGGAAGCAGCGACAGCTCTTGACCATGTGCCAGGCCACCCACCAAGGTGAAGAGTCTTAGATAATTGTGTGAACCTGTCTATTACACCTGCAATACACACTGCACCAATATCTTGGAATCTCATCACTTCTTAGTCTCATTGCTCTATTTTACCTGCTGCAACTTATTTTTAGTGAAATTAGAATCATAGAATCATTATAGTTGGAAGAGACCTTTAAGATCATCAAGTCCAACTGTTAACCTAACATTGCCAAGTTACCAGTAAACCATGTCCCTCAGCACTACATCTACCCATCTTTTACATACTCCAGGGATGGTGACTCACCCACTTCCCTGGGCAGTCTCTTCCAATGCTTGATAACCTTCTCAGTGAAGAAATTTTTCCTAATATCCAATCTAAACCTCCCCTGGTGTAACCTGAGGCCATTTCCTCTTGTCCTATCACTTGTTACTTGGGAGAAGAGACTGACCCCCCCCTCTCTACAACCTCCTCTCACGTAGTTGTAGAGAGTGATAAAGTCTCCCCTCAGCCTCCTTTTCTCCAGGCTAAACAACCCCAGTTCCCTCAGCCACTCCTCATAAGGCTTATTCCCTAGGCCCTTCATCAGCTTTGTTGCCCTTCTCTGGACATGGTCCAGAACCTCAATGTTTTTCTTGTAGTGAGGGGCCCAAAACTGAACACAGTATTCGAGGTCCAGTCTCACCAGTGGTGACTACAGGGGGGCAATCCCTTCCCTAGTCCTGCTGGCCACACTATTCCTGATACAAGCCAGGATGCTGTTGGCCTTCTTGGCCACCTGGGCACACTGCTGGCTCATATTCAGCCGGCTGTTGACCAACACCCCCAAGTCCTTTTCTGCCAGGCAGCTTTCCAGCCACTCTTCCCCAAGCCTTTAGCTCTGCATGGGGTTGTTGTGACCCAAGTGCAGGATCTGGCACTTGGCCTTGTTGAACTTCATACCATTGGCCTTGGCCCATCGATCCTGCCTGTCCAGATAAGGTATGTGTTGCACAGACACACTGGTTTTATGCCCCTGTGTGCTTTTATTGGATATTTTCTTTGCATGTTATGTCTCAAGAGGCTCACTTTGCTAGGGTGGCAGGATCAAAATTCAAAATGCCGTGGCTTTCTGACTGTGGCATCTCCTCTTTCGAAGTGAAGAATTGTTTTGCCTCTGCATTGTAATTTTAACTGGAGGCGCCAAGCCAAGTGGTCAGAATTTCAAAGCAAGTCAGTCTTGGTGCAAATGGATATAGCCATGTGTCTAATCAAGTATTACTGTGGTTTTTTCCTAATTAATTAAGAGGGTTTACAAGGTGGAAAGCCAAATTGTGGATATGCATTATTTGTATTGGACTAATTCAGTACCATTGTTGTAAGGCTGGAAATGAGCGCGAGGATATTGTCGCAAGAATGTTTCCGCAGAAGGAAGGTTTTGTCCAGTTACCCAAAGTACGGCTGTGCTGCTGAACAGTACACACATGCACACACACACTCACTCGCATAGCTGTATCTATCCTCTATATTGCATATTTTAACATAATTAGATTGGTAACCTTCTGCTACTTCTAAATAGCTGATGTATAAACAGGTAAATCTGGCATATTAACCTTTTCCTATGTGCCTTAGCCACCAAGTAGACATTATGTTCTACAAACAACTCCTGTTTTATGTGGTAAGAGCACATAAAACCTCATAAACTAACGCTTCTGTTTTGGTAAAAAAGAGAAATCTTTTCTTACAGACTTCTTAGTTTCTGTAAAGCAGGACACATTAGAAAGTATCAACATCTATTCAGTTTAGCAGTTGAAATTCGCAAGGTATTTTTTGCATTGCTTATTCTAAAGATTGCTACAAATAGCATGGGAAAATAATCTATTGCTGGATAGTAAATACTGATTTTTCTTCATGTTGCTGTGCTAAGCACAAGAACAACACATTAAAAAGAAAAAAAAAAACAAAACAAACCACAAAAAACAAACCAAACCCAAATCCATTATCTGACAGTGCCATGCATCTTCATAGCTAAATGCTGACAAGCATGGAAACACCTGTGATACCTCATTTAGCTTAATGATAATCATGCCTTCAGAACTGATAATAAATCTGCCTGATGAGACTGTACAGCGTAAGATGCACAGCCTGAGTCATCGAAACCAACACTGAGGGACTCTGGGACATGTTGCTCACTCTTCTTGCGTGTGTCTCGCATGCCCACATCTGTGGGATCCCATCAGACAAGGGTTGGTAAATCTTGAACATTTAAACCAACAGCTTCACAGAGACCAGGGTTGTGATAGCAGCCCACTAAGGGTTGTTGCTGGAGAAATGAACTGCGGAAAAGTGTTTGGTTTTCTGGCAAGGCAGCTCTAAATAGCCAGGAGCTTAAAGGTTCCATTTATATATGGGCATATATACCACCCTCCTGGGACACTTCTCGTGACCTCTGTGCTTACCATGTATTTTGTACAGCATCTGGAACAAGGGGGTGAAGTTCCTCCTTTGGTTTCTTTTCAGGATTTTCAAGCAAAATGTGAACCAGAGAGAAAGCTGCAGCCCTTTTTACCTGCAAAGTGTACCTCTGGGGTCCACCTCGCCTTCTGGCCCTGGGACAGAGAGGGAACCCCCAGCTCCTCCAGTGCTCCCTGCTGCAAGGGAGGGGCTGGGGCAGAAGCCTCGGCATAGTTTTAGGGAAGGGGAACCAGTTTCCCTTTCTTCTGTGGGAAGGTGGTTTCCTCCTGTCCTGGTTTGAGGTAAAACAGAACCAATTTTCTTTTCAGTAAGTCTACTTTTTAGTTAAGCCTCTTCTAACTCTCTGAAATTAGCGCTGTGTTTTTCAGACAGCGTCTGCTTCGACCAGTGGATCATGTCCGACGTTTATAGTTAGGACCCAGGAATGGTGTGCAGAGAGGCTCCTGCTGACGCTTACTGCTGTGACAACCCAGGTCAGCTCACTTTGTTGTGTGTCCCATTGGAGGGTCAGAAGCAGAAGAGTGTAGAGGGGTCGTACCTGTGGGGAGGAGCGGACAGGACAGGTGACCCAAAACTGACCAACAGGGTATTCCATCCCATCTGCACCACGCTGAGTATAAAAGCTGGGGGGTCAAAGGGGTCAGGCTCTTCCTTCAATGGCTGGTGGCTGAGGAGGACTCTGCCTGTTCATCTGCCTTCGATCCCAGTCCGTGTGTTCCTGAATGCAGTTCTTAAATCCCATTCCCATCCATTGCTGAGTCCAGTCTGGGACTTTCCCAGTGCCTGACAGTGACGTGATCATCATCCTGGGAGTTCGATACTGGTTTTATATATAGTATATATTTCCTTATTTTCTTAGTAATATTATTAACTTTTCTTTTTATTATTTTATTATTAATATTACATTAGTTTAGTTTATTTTCAACTCATAAATCTCTCTCGCTCTCATTTTCTCTCCTCTCCTCTGAAGGGAGATACTCTCCCTTCTCTGAAGGGGAGAGAGGTTAAAGAGAGCATCTCTCGTTCATTTTAGTGGCCAGCCCAGCCCAAACCACAACAGACTTATTTACCTGAACAGGGAAATCACACACCTGCTTCTCCTCAGCCCAGCCTCTTGGGGAAGCTGGGGTTTCATTTTTAATTTTTTAAAATTTTTTAATTTAATTTTTTTTTATTATTTTATTTTATTCTATTTGTATTTGTTCTTTTCTCCTGCCTTCTCCTGGGCATGCCACAGCGAGAGGCACATGAGAGAAGCGGCAGCAGGTTGCGCCCTGACCCAGCGCCGTGGGCCGGGGCAGCCCTGCATCTTCAGGCCTGGGGGTCACACCTGCCTGCCTGCAGGCTCAGCAAAGCCTCGGCGCCCTCCATTGCTGCCCAGGCTTTTCTTTGTGCCTCGCGTGGCTCCAGAAGATGTCGTAAAATCAAAACATCGTGATGTGTGGTGATCGGGGGTGGCGAGAGCCTCTTGTTTGGAGCTCCTGTGATCTCTGAGGAGTGCAGAAACATCGGTGGGAGAAGGTCAGGGAAAAAAGAGAGCAACAAGGGGAGAGAATAGTAAGAAAGAGGGGGAGGAGAAACAGATGTGAAAAAGCATGTTGTATGACCGTGTTCAGGCAACGATGGGAATCCTCAGCCCGTGAACAACTCCGGTTCATTATAAATGTGTCTGTGTCCATGCAACATCCCTGCTGCTGGCACAGCTGCTGCCTGCCATCTGCTCCCACCGTGCCCCTGCAGCTTTCATCCCACGAGTGACCCGTGGGCTTCGGGCTACCCTGCAGCCCCCGTGGCAGCCTGCACCAGAAGAGTGAGTGGTGGGCAGGAGGCTGCCAGCCACTGCTTTTAATTTCTCTTTTGGATTTTCACGCTGGGATCAGCACACCTGTCCTCTGAGCTCACCTTCACATTTTGCTGAGGAGCACTTTGGTCTGCCTGAAACTGTACTGATGTCACGGGAGCCCTTCTTGTAAGCCAACAGCTTCTGGGCACCCACTTAATTTGAGCCTCTGTTGGGGAAGAAGGAACCAAAATNTGGGATCCCATCAGACAAGGGTTGGTAAATCTTGAACATTTAAACCAACAGCTTCACAGAGACCAGGGTTGTGATAGCAGCCCACTAAGGGTTGTTGCTGGAGAAATGAACTGCGGAAAAGTGTTTGGTTTTCTGGCAAGGCAGCTCTAAATAGCCAGGAGCTTAAAGGTTCCATTTATATATGGGCATATATACCACCCTCCTGGGACACTTCTCGTGACCTCTGTGCTTACCATGTATTTTGTACAGCATCTGGAACAAGGGGGTGAAGTTCCTCCTTTGGTTTCTTTTCAGGATTTTCAAGCAAAATGTGAACCAGAGAGAAAGCTGCAGCCCTTTTTACCTGCAAAGTGTACCTCTGGGGTCCACCTCGCCTTCTGGCCCTGGGACAGAGAGGGAACCCCCAGCTCCTCCAGTGCTCCCTGCTGCAAGGGAGGGGCTGGGGCAGAAGCCTCGGCATAGTTTTAGGGAAGGGGAACCAGTTTCCCTTTCTTCTGTGGGAAGGTGGTTTCCTCCTGTCCTGGTTTGAGGTAAAACAGAACCAATTTTCTTTTCAGTAAGTCTACTTTTTAGTTAAGCCTCTTCTAACTCTCTGAAATTAGCGCTGTGTTTTTCAGACAGCGTCTGCTTCGACCAGTGGATCATGTCCGACGTTTATAGTTAGGACCCAGGAATGGTGTGCAGAGAGGCTCCTGCTGACGCTTACTGCTGTGACAACCCAGGTCAGCTCACTTTGTTGTGTGTCCCATTGGAGGGTCAGAAGCAGAAGAGTGTAGAGGGGTCGTACCTGTGGGGAGGAGCGGACAGGACAGGTGACCCAAAACTGACCAACAGGGTATTCCATCCCATCTGCACCACGCTGAGTATAAAAGCTGGGGGGTCAAAGGGGTCAGGCTCTTCCTTCAATGGCTGGTGGCTGAGGAGGACTCTGCCTGTTCATCTGCCTTCGATCCCAGTCCGTGTGTTCCTGAATGCAGTTCTTAAATCCCATTCCCATCCATTGCTGAGTCCAGTCTGGGACTTTCCCAGTGCCTGACAGTGACGTGATCATCATCCTGGGAGTTCGATACTGGTTTTATATATAGTATATATTTCCTTATTTTCTTAGTAATATTATTAACTTTTCTTTTTATTATTTTATTATTAATATTACATTAGTTTAGTTTATTTTCAACTCATAAATCTCTCTCGNCAAGTCCAGAGGAAGGCCACGAAAATGATCAGAGGCCTGGAGCACCTCTCCTGTGAAGAGAGGCTGAGAGAGTTGAGGCTGTTGAGCCTGGAGAAGAGAAGGCTCCAGAGAGACCTTATAGACCCTTCCAGTACCTAAAGGGGGCCACCAGGAAAGATGGGGAGGGACTCTTTGTCAGGGATTGTAGTGACAGGACAAGGGGTAATGGTTTTAAACTGAAAGAGGGCAGATTTAGATTAGCTGTTAGGAAGAAATTCTTTACTCTGAGGGTGGTGAGACACTGGAACAGGTTGCCCGGAGAGCTGGTAGATGCCACATCCCTGGAAAGACTCAAGGTCAGATTGGATGGGGCTCTGAGCAACCTGATCTAGTTGAAGATGTCCCTGCTTATTGTAGGGGGTGGACATGGGACTTTAAAGGTCCCTTCCAACCCAAACTATTCTATGATTGTATGTTTCTATGAAAATAAATGTTACTTGGAGACCCTTATTAAGAGGAGGTCCCCACCCCAAGTCCAGGCTCTGTGCTCCAGCGTGGGGCTGGTGGGGTGGCTGGAGCACATCCCCGGGCAGCTCAGGAGGCTGTGAGGAGGAGCTGCGCCCCAGCGCCCGGCAGCTCCACCTGCCAGGGCTGACGAGAGGAGTTCAGAACAGCAAAAATACTCTGTGAAAGCCGAGAGCTCGCGCAGCCGCTGCCGCGGCTGTGGGGCAGCACAGATGTGAGCTGGCGTGGAGGGAAGCCGCAGGCTGCTGCCAGCCACCATCCCACACACGGTGGCAGCCTGTTTGGCTGGCTGGGTTGTTTACACCCGCTCCGTTTGCACCAACAAAGGCTGTCCCGTAATATATTTCCCATAATTTCTGTTTGCTGTTCTCTGCAGAGGAGTCGTGGTTTATTTTTACAGCAACCTTCCATTCTGAGAAGCACCTTCCTGTCTGTGCAATGCTCCGGCAGTGGCAGAGGAATACAGGCCCTCCCAGCCCGCTGAGCGCAGGCGAGATGTGACTCCGGAGAAACACTGCCCAACGCATCTGGAGGCACGCTCTTTGCTGATTCATTTAGTTAATGGCTCAGAAAGAAAAGCCCTTTGTATACGGATGACTGAATAGCAGCCAATGTATCATGAGGTAAAAGTTATTGCCTTTTTTTAATTATCTCTCCCCCCCACCCCACCCCCAACTAGGCTCCCCACCCTGCCAAAGGTGCTTTACTGAGTCATTCCACGGATTTAAAATGCTGGTTTGAACTTTGCCTACACAAAGGGAGGAAATGGAAAGGGAATCCTTGTCTCCCTGCCTCCCTATAGGGGAGGCTTGCCCTGTATTGCCAGGCTGCTCCCACAGGAGAGCCTCTGCCTGGAGGGAAGAGTGAGTAATGCTTGCAGGAATACCCATCTCTCTCTCCTGCGGCTACCAAGTGACTGAATAAAGGTGGAAAAGAGAGGGCGAAGTGGGAAGAGACATGGAGGAGGCACGGGTGGGCAGCAGGAGGGGAGACAGCGCTGCCTGGTCCAACACGTAGGAGGATGCTGTGTGGGCAGGGGGGAAGCCTGGTGGGAAGCCCCGGGGTTGTGTTAGGCTGTCAGCGCCCGCTGTGCAAGCCCGTCGCTGGAGTTGTCTGGTCGAGGTAGCTAGAAATTAGGAGTGCAACAAGAAATGGGCCTAATTCCTCTCTGACTTAATTCATCGTGAAATGAAAGTTTCTGCCCCGAGCCAGAGGCAGCCTGGTTGGGTGGACGGGGCAGGCAGCCTGGAGGTGTGGGGGCAGACGCCACGGGAGATACAGCAACATCGTTCCTCTGCTACAGGATGCCTGGATGTTTTACAGTAGAGGGTGTCCAGCAGTATCGCTGGCATTTCGAGAGGAAGGTGATCGCATCTACGAAAACCAGGAGGAGAGAGGTGCTTCCCTCCAGCCCGGAGGAAGGTCGCCAAGTCCTACGGAGATTTAAAGCGTCCTTTTGCTGATTTTGGCGATGGCCTATTCAGCAGGCTTGGCTTTAGTGCAAGCTGTTTTTCAGAGCATTTGCTCTGGAGCCTGAGCAGGTTCCAGGCTGGTGGGCAAGACTCCTCCCATGGGCAAAGCTCTTGGTAAGTAAGACACGGTGTAGCCCAACGCCTTCCCTCCGTCCTGCCCAGGCTGCGGGACTGTAAGCNTGAAGAGAGGCTGAGAGAGTTGAGGCTGTTGAGCCTGGAGAAGAGAAGGCTCCAGAGAGACCTTATAGACCCTTCCAGTACCTAAAGGGGGCCACCAGGAAAGATGGGGAGGGACTCTTTGTCAGGGATTGTAGTGACAGGACAAGGGGTAATGGTTTTAAACTGAAAGAGGGCAGATTTAGATTAGCTGTTAGGAAGAAATTCTTTACTCTGAGGGTGGTGAGACACTGGAACAGGTTGCCCGGAGAGCTGGTAGATGCCACATCCCTGGAAAGACTCAAGGTCAGATTGGATGGGGCTCTGAGCAACCTGATCTAGTTGAAGATGTCCCTGCTTATTGTAGGGGGTGGACATGGGACTTTAAAGGTCCCTTCCAACCCAAACTATTCTATGATTGTATGTTTCTATGAAAATAAATGTTACTTGGAGACCCTTATTAAGAGGAGGTCCCCACCCCAAGTCCAGGCTCTGTGCTCCAGC
Organism: Burhinus bistriatus; assembly: GCA_013397275.1. Lineage (NCBI taxonomy): Eukaryota > Metazoa > Chordata > Aves > Charadriiformes > Burhinidae > Burhinus > Burhinus bistriatus. The sequence goes on along the minus strand of VYXH01011098.1, from coordinate 26,951 downwards.
GTGGGGCTGGTGGGGTGGCTGGAGCACATCCCCGGGCAGCTCAGGAGGCTGTGAGGAGGAGCTGCGCCCCAGCGCCCGGCAGCTCCACCTGCCAGGGCTGACGAGAGGAGTTCAGAACAGCAAAAATACTCTGTGAAAGCCGAGAGCTCGCGCAGCCGCTGCCGCGGCTGTGGGGCAGCACAGATGTGAGCTGGCGTGGAGGGAAGCCGCAGGCTGCTGCCAGCCACCATCCCACACACGGTGGCAGCCTGTTTGGCTGGCTGGGTTGTTTACACCCGCTCCGTTTGCACCAACAAAGGCTGTCCCGTAATATATTTCCCATAATTTCTGTTTGCTGTTCTCTGCAGAGGAGTCGTGGTTTATTTTTACAGCAACCTTCCATTCTGAGAAGCACCTTCCTGTCTGTGCAATGCTCCGGCAGTGGCAGAGGAATACAGGCCCTCCCAGCCCGCTGAGCGCAGGCGAGATGTGACTCCGGAGAAACACTGCCCAACGCATCTGGAGGCACGCTCTTTGCTGATTCATTTAGTTAATGGCTCAGAAAGAAAAGCCCTTTGTATACGGATGACTGAATAGCAGCCAATGTATCATGAGGTAAAAGTTATTGCCTTTTTTTAATTATCTCTCCCCCCCACCCCCCCCCCCANTGGTCGAGGTAGCTAGAAATTAGGAGTGCAACAAGAAATGGGCCTAATTCCTCTCTGACTTAATTCATCGTGAAATGAAAGTTTCTGCCCCGAGCCAGAGGCAGCCTGGTTGGGTGGACGGGGCAGGCAGCCTGGAGGTGTGGGGGCAGACGCCACGGGAGATACAGCAACATCGTTCCTCTGCTACAGGATGCCTGGCTGTTTTACAGTAGAGGGTGTCCAGCAGTATCGCTGGCATTTCGAGAGGAAGGTGATCGCATCTACGAAAACCAGGAGGAGAGAGGTGCTTCCCTCCAGCCTGGAGGAAGGTCGCCAAGTCCTACGGAGATTTAAAGCGTCCTTTTGCTGATTTTGGCGATGGCCTATTCAGCAGGCTTGGCTTTAGTGCAAGCTGTTTTTCAGAGCATTTGCTCTGGAGCCTGAGCAGGTTCCAGGCTGGTGGGCAAGACTCCTCCCATGGGCAAAGCTCTTGGTAAGTAAGACACGGTGTAGCCCAACGCCTTCCCTCCGTCCTGCCCAGGCTGCGGGACTGTAAGCACAGAAAAAAAAATAAAATAAAAAAAAAAAGGAGGAAGAGGAGAGGGAACTCCCTGTTCTGCTCTGAAAAGTGACTGTATAAATGTGATGCTACTGAATAAAATGCTAAAATAAGAATAGTTTCTGTTTATCTTATTGGATCAGCAAAACCCAGCCTAGCCAGGGGAAAATGAGCGAGGCGCTCTGAGCCCACACATCAGCAGCTAAATGAAGTCCCTGCTCCAGGAGCACCTTTTGCCCTCAAAGGTATTTGCACAAAAGTAGCCACTACATAGTTTCACTAACATAAACAGGAGTTGCTATCTGGAGAGGGTGCAGTGGCACGTGTGGAATTCTCTAGGACTTTTTTAGTGGTGGTTGCATACAAAATTGAAAATATCCTGCTTGAAACAGAGCTGGCAGGCAGAAAGCAAGACCCAACTTAGAGACTTTACACAGAGCGTAGCTGATGTGCAGCCAGTGACAGGCAGCGGTAACAGGGCCTTGCACAGTCACTCTTTAGAGGGTAGAACAGCACTTTAAAGAACGTAAATGTTTCACCTCAAAAAAATGCAGAAAATTATTTCAGTTAATAGAGCTGAGCATTCAAAAATTAGGAAATGCTGCTATGAACGTGCAACTTTTGTTCAGTCTCTTTTGTGGCTATGCATGCTTGATCTTGTAATTAAAGACTATTTTTAGCTCAGAACCTCTGTCTCAGCCAACAAGTAGGTAGGTAGTAATTTGGATTTTCTTAGTCTTTTCAGCCAGTGTGTGACTGAGGCCATATTGACTTCATGTAATCTTAATTCTTCACTGAGTAGTTAATAATTTCCATGTGGCATTTTTATGATGCTCATCAGTATTGTTTGTCAGTGTCCCACAAACATGAAAGTACTCACATAACACCCTGCAGGAATTTGAGGCATTATAAACAATTCTCTTCTACATCCTCGCTTTACAGCTTGGGCGATCGGGGAGATCGGGTACAAAAAATTTAAGTTCAAAAGTAGGTACTGGCAATGGGCTGAGACAACAGAGGCATAATTCTTCAGGAGGTGCAATGTTTTGTAGTCTTACAGACTTCAGCTTTTGCCTTTTTGGGCTGAGCACCCCCAGCAAAACTAAAAGTACTTCACTTAGTAAACTCAGAAAATGAGGAATACAGAAAGAGCCCTACTGTAGGACTTGACTTGCCCCACATCACTTTGGGCCTGAAGCAGGACAGCATCAATGTATCTTCATCACAAGACCATTCTTTCTCTTCATTGTGCTCCTGGATTTGTTCATTAGAGCCTCCCTACTCCTGCCAAAAGGGAAGCACAGATCTTGCAGATCTGTATCACAATGTATGCGCACATGAATTAGAGGTTTCCTCCGTGCTCTTCCTACTAGCATCACCCAAGATTGCAGTCTTAGTTTCATTCATTCTCTGCTCTTGGCTGTTCTTTTTTTTTTTTTTTTTTTTTTTTTTTTTTTTTTTAAATAAACAGCAAAAGCTACAGTTCGTGGTGTGGGGTCATACTGCCACATAATGACGATCAGAAGGTTGGAGTCTTTGATTTCATCATTTGAGCTAAAGAGCCAGCTGATAGACCTTTTTGTAGTGCCAGCGTTTCAAGCTAGAAGAGCCCTTTATATCTTTTAGTCTGATCTCCTGTACACCTGGGCCATTACATTTTCTCCCAGACATTACCTGTTCCTGTCATTCCCCACAACTACTTGTTCTCGCTCATCTTTATCCTTATACCTATGCTCTGCATTTGCCTTCCCCACTGTCTGTTTCTAGCATTGACCGTTTCCTCCACCCCTAGTTTTATTCCCTTGCCAGCCCCCCGATGCAAGCCTCACCTTGTTCTCCGTGCTGCCGTCATTCTGCTCCAGGTCACCGCACAGGACACCTGGGGGAAGCTTTCCATGCTGCTTCCAGCAAACACAGGGAATGGCTTATTGCATTATTTTAAAATGATGCCAGAAAGAGGAGAGAGGGTGGAAGGAGAATGTGGTGCCCTTGGCCCCTACTCATCCACTTAAGGTTATAGTGGCTAGGGCCCTCCCCCAGGATTTTGGAGAAGCGCTTCCAGCCATGTTGCTGCCTGGTGGCTTTGAGGACTGGCACAAAGAAAGAGGTCACTGGCTATTCTGGGATTTTTCATTTTTCTGTTGATACAAAACACAGGAAATCGAAAAGGTCCCGAAGGGAGGAGCATAACCCTGCCTGTACCATCCTGGGGATGCAGAGGCCCAGCTGTGCTAAAAGTATTTCCTTATAAAAGAGGTCATTGTGTAAAATGCACGAATGCTCTTGGAACTGCTCTCTCTCTTTCTCCCAGCTCCACGGAGTGCCACGACCACTGAGCTGCGAAGAAGTCATGCGTCTCACCAAGATCAAGCTGTCCTGCATATTGCAACACCAGCACAGCAATGAAGGCGTGGGCATGAGAAAACCTGCTCTCATAGCTGCCGCACAGCAAGATGTTTCTGCATCATCTGGCACCCTTTGCTGTTGTGTCATGTGCAGTTTCTACAGGAACTTGGCCACATACCCAAGACAGCAATTTTACAATGTGGTCCTGTGAAGTCTGCTGTGGAGTATTTAGTACCAAGCTGAGAGAATTAACATGAACCAGTTAACCAGGAGGGCTGACTAGAGATAAAACTTCAAGGCTGCCTACCAGGGCACCCGAAACCAGATCAATAGGTTTTACGCAACAGATGATACACCTCCTGAGATGAATAGCTGGGCACTTGGGACACCAGTAAGGATCCAAGAAGCCTGTCTCCCTTGATGGCCCCAGCTCTGAGTGAGGCACCTTGGGTTAGGGCAATGCCTGGGCACTGGGTGACTCCCAGCCAGGAGAGGCTGGGAGCACTGGGGGAGGTTAAAGCAGGTTAACCACCGACCAGGATTGCCTTTTATGTTTTCTTCACTTGCAACCTTGTGTTCCCACACTCCCCCTAAGGCCAAGCCTTGCTTGATGTCTTGCTAGATACATTCTGTGTTTCATTGGAAAGCCTGGGGGTGGCAGGGGAAAAAGCTAGCTCAATTGAATGAAACCAGCAAATTTGCAGGGTGTTGTCCTGCCAGAGGCAGCAAACCAAAGCAGAGGGCTATTTGAAGACGTGCCTGAAAGACTGGTACCTCAGGACACATTTCAGTAACCTGGGTGCTTTGTGGCAGCCTGCAGTTGGGCTGTGCCAGGTCTGATGCTTTCAGGTTTTAGGTCATCATGGTTTCCCTCCAGAAGAGCGTGTGTTCCCCCTGCACAAAGCTGATAGTGGAGATGTGCCGTGGGCCTGGCTGAACCAGAGCCTCAAGAGGGCTGAGAAAGCCTGGTCTCCTCCACCCAGCATGCAAATGGTAACACATGGGGAAGTAATTTGGGCACTCATCTAGAGAGATGGGCATGGAGGATGGTGGGTTGCATTCCCTGGGCAGGGAAGGGGCTCCTGGGGGAGTATGTTGTATAAAAGAGCCCTTCCTCCTGCCGTGTCTTTGAGAAAATTTGCCTCTGGAGTATTTACACCCCATCCCATTCTCCAGGTGCACCACAGATGTCCGTAAGCACCTAGGAAAGACCTTCCTACATAGCAGAGACCTTCCTGGGAGCAGCCCAAGGTAAGAGCCACCCAATTCAGCTCTGACCAGGCTGAGAAAATTTGATTTGTATTATGGCACAGCTCTCACTCCCAGGAAAAGCCTGATGACTATCTACAGATTTTAGGTGCATGTGGGGCTAAGCGTAGGCCAAGCTTTTGAGCTTTGCATTGTTAGTCCCAGGGACACACTTAGGTGCCCATGTATTTTGGTGGCTTTAGCTCCAGGTCTAGCAGGACTATAGAGATGAAGGTCTCTCCCAGAAGCTTACACTTTGATGCTCTTTTCCTTTCTAAAAAGACATGGCACATCTCTAACAAGAAACAGAAGCTGTCCACAACTCTCAGGCACTGCCTCCAAAATAGAGGCTGTACTTCAGTTAAATGGTTGCTAGATATTTATTTTTTTAAAAAACATTGGCAAAACAACATTTTTTCCCTCTAAGCTCATTGTTGGCAATAACTGAACTCCGTTTGCTTATACTTCAGTACATACAAAAAACCCATTCAACTTGAGGCAGGTGGCATAGAAAGTTTTAGCTCAGACACTTGAACTCCGGCAACGATAAGGTGCTGATAGCAGGGTCTGATCACAAAAAGCATGGAGGAATAGCTAGTACCAACTGCAGGGCTAATTTTACAGATAAATGTGACACACGTTGTAAAACACAATGCTTATAGAAGGGAAAACTAAACTTTTTAATAGAAAACTTCCCTAGGAGTAAGAGGGGACCTTTGCCAGCAAGCCAGAGGGAGGAGAGCTCCTCTCATGGTGTAACGAGATGCCATCAGCAGTAAGCAAGGGGCTCGGTGTTCTGAGAAGGGATGCAGTTGCTTTTGTCGACATAGCTGGAAAAGCAGAGGAAACAGCTCATGAGATATGCCGACAGGCTCAGGAAGGGGAATTGACGGCAGCAAAAATCAGCTTTTACTAATTGCAGTGCCAAGTCAAGGGTGGAGCCAAGCTGGCCCTCGCAAAGAGGAGAAACTTACTTTTTCTAGTGGACCTTGGCATGTGGGATTAGCAGTCCTTAATGGCCAAGTGGCATGTTTACTAGTTGCTCAGCTTTCTGCCTCATTTCCACCTTCAGTTTCTTTTCTTTTTCCACAGTAAAGTCCTTGAGCATGGACATGCTATCCTTCACAAACCCATAAAGTACCAAAGAAACTGCTTATTGTTTTTCATCAGTATAGTTCTTCTAACCTTGGCTACTAATGGGCTGTAGTGTCTGCAGGGAGAGACAAAGGGCACAGACTCTTCCCTGAAAGCAGCAGAACAAAAGCCACAGCTGTGATGACTTTTTCAGGTAACTGCCCTACGTGGAAGATAAGTCTTGAAGATTTTCCCAGAACGGTGGTGAGGTATTTTCCCTACATTTAGTGTACTTGCTTCTGTCAGAAATGGACCTTTGGGTAGCCCACAACCAGGACAAGTTTCCAGGTGTGCAAAAAGAGACATTAATTTTAAAGGAGGCCAGTAATAAGTGGGGTACTGCAGGTGCCTGTCTTATTTAACATCTTTATCAATAATCTCAAGGAGGCGACAGAGCGCACTCTCCTCACGTTTGCAGGGGGACCGGTCCATACGCTTGAGAGCAGGGCTTGTCGTCCAGGGAGCTAGACAGGCTGGAGGAATGGGCCAACAGAGACCTTACAAAATTCAACACAGGTTAGTGCAAAGTCCTCCACCTTGGAAGAAATAACCCCATGGCAACAGTACAGGTTGGGGACTGCCAGGCTGGGGAGCAGCTCTGCTGAAAAGGCCCGCGGTGGTGGGGGAGTTGTGTGGGGGCTGTGTAGGCAGCAAGCTGGGAGCGCACCCTGGCAATGATGGCGGCCAACAGCGTTCTGGGCTGCGTTAACAGGAGCATCATCAGTGGGTCAAGGGGAGTGATTATCTCCAGCTTCTCAGCACTCATTAGACTGCACCCAAAACATTGTGTCCAGTTTTGTCATCCCCATCCCCCCCCAAAAAAATTAAAAAGGCATTGACAAACTGGAGTGAGCTCAGTGGAGGACAACCAAGGCAGTCAGCATGCTGGATGGAGCCTGTGCCCTGTGAGAAGATGCTGGGGTTAGACAGCTTGTTCGACCTGGAGAAGAGAAGACTTTGGTGGGGAGGCTAATGGCAGCCTTCCAGTATCTGAGGAGATGGTGAAAAACACACAGCTAGGCTCCTCACTGAGGTGCATGGTGAAACAACAGGCACAGGTTGAAACAACAGAAGTTCAAACTCATAAGGAAAAACCATCTCGCCAGAACATCAGCCAAGCAGTGGACCATGTTGCCCTAAGAGACCACGCAGTTTCCATCCTTGGAGGTTTTTGAGATCAGGTTAGGTGAAGCCCTGAGTAACTTGGTCTGACCTCATGACTGACCCTGCTTCAAACAGGAAGTTGGACCTCCTGAGGTCCCTTCCAAATTGAAATATTCTGTGATCTTAATTCTCCTTAAGCTTTGCTATCCTCATACCTGGAGATTTTTACAGCCTCTGGTGTAAAAAATTAAAGCATGCAGTGAGGCATCCTTTCTGCTTCTGCAGGGAAAGGCGTCGCTCATTCATCTCACACACTTGCCATTAAAGCATGATTTGTATGGTCAGAAGGGTGGGACTTGACTCAGTCTTCCCTCTTCCAACTATTTACACCATATTTGCTACCTTGGTTTCTTTTCCAGAGCATTTTTGGTGTGCACACCATGCAAAAACTTTCAGCTCGGTGCAGAGGACAAAGGCTGCAGCCACAAACTGTGCAAGAGGGGGAAAAATCCCCTTCTGTGCCACATATAAAAGCTGCATGCTTACATGGCTTCTAGGAAAATTTTAAAAAGAGAGAAAACAGAAGTGAAAACACAATGAAAATAATTTTCTTTAGTTGGTGGTTATGGTGACGTTAATCCTTGAAGGTCTACAAACCTCAACATTCCCATGCCACAAAGCCACAACCCTGTAAGAGCAGAGGTTCCTTGAGGAACCTTGAGAGCACCGTAGTCTCTTGGTACTGTCAGGTGGGATAAGAATCTGCCCCGAGGACACAAGCTGTAAATAAAGTAGTTTCTCATCTGAAACAGATACAATGATGGCTGTGGTAAGAGTTTGACTGGACACGGAAGGGCAGCTGAGTTTTCCATTTTGGCTGATGAAACATGAGATAGGTCCCTGCTCATCCTCACGATACAGAAATTTTTGCAAATTCACTATACTAATAAAGCCAGTCAAAGAAAGGCACACAGCAGTGGCTAACATGGACTTTGCCCCTTCTCTCCTCATAGGCCTGGCAAAGGCAGCCATGGTGCCGTGGAGCAACCAACCTGCCCCACAGCACAACACAGCTGCGTGGCTTTATGGGACCAGACTCCATCTCAAAACAGAGACAGACCTCGCTGGCATGCCTGAACAGTATTTTTCTGTCTTCACTCTCATGCAGAATGAAGTCACAGAGAACTGCAAAGAAGTGACAAGAGGCAAAACAGTAACTTTATTGAACACCCACTGCCACTTTTAACATCCATTTGCATTTACACTGTGCCATGAATAGCCTGCAAGTAGACCAGGTCATGAATCATGACTTGCTGACAACTGTCCCTATCTCTCCCTTGCCCCTGTTGTGTTGCTCATGGCGGGATATAGCCTGAAATACTGAGATGTCCACCTCCTTCCTGGGAACTCGCTCTGCCCTGCATCTCTGCTGTGGGTACTGAGGCAAGGAGAAGGACCAAGAAATCCCGGCAACAGAGGAGCATCAAGGATATTTAAAGCTATTCTTTTAATTACAAACCTCAAGCTGAGGTGAGACTGTGGTTTTGGAAAGGGCTGCTGAGTACTCCCCCATCTTTCCACAAGCAAAGGTGGTGCTGGTGTAAGCTGAAGATGCAGTTTGCATCAGGCTGCACCAGTGCAAAGTTGAAAAACCTGTCCTGTAGCATGACTTCTCTGGCTCTCCTCCACCCTATTCCTTCTTCATACAGAGCCAGAGAGCAGCATCTTGAGACGCAAACTCCTTTTATCCAGCAGGACCTGCCGTGTTAATGTTTCAAAGGCAGCGATTTCACTGGTGGGACAGGGCAGCAGAAGTGCAGTAGTCCAGTGTGTGGCAAGTTAGGGACTAAATGCCAGCATTAAGAGGAAGGCATAAAAGGTCACTTCTCAGCTGCAGCCTGAATATCTATTGAACATGAAATAGGCAGCGAGAGAAGAGAAGCATTCAACGTGCCATGAATGGCTGCCTTGTGGATTCATTTTGTCGGAGCCACGCATGTGGAAGCCTGTGTCCAGCAGTGGAAAAAAATCTCACTAACCTATTTTTATCATTGCCAGCAAAGTCTGGCAACTGTCTAGATGTTCTAGGTTCATTTAAAAATGACTTTTTATAGGGTTCAAGGTCCTGAGTGCTGGCAGTTCAATTTAGGTCGTTTCCTCAGAGCTGCCAACAGGCAGAAACTGAAGAGGTGGCTATTTCATAATCATTGTAATTATACAGTGGCCATAGGCATAAACCACCCTCTAAACATAGAAACCCAACAAAACCCAGCTTGGGCTGTGCTAAGTTAGTGCTTGTGTGTGTGTGTGCGCGTGTGCGTGCTCCTTAGTTGGAGCAGCAACCCTCACCCAGGGACAGCATCCCCCAGCCCTGCCGGGGCCCCCAGCGTGTCCCTTATGGGCAGGGACTTATTTACTCTGCTGCAGAGCACCTGGCTCCTCGCCCAGCTCCCAGGGCTACACAGCACACCCCTGTCCTCCCAGGGCACTCCGTGTTACCAGCCTCCTGCCAGCAGCAAGCTAGCAGTGAAAAATAGAGAAAACAGGATTAAAAAAAAAAAGGTGCTGCAGTCCTTTGGAAGAGCCCCTGCATGGCTCCTGTCATTGCCTACAGCTGGAGGCTTGCTAGGCAGCTGTCTCTGCAAAGGCTTGCAAGCACCTGCCTTCAGAGCTTCTAAGAAAACAGGGCAGGGCTCACCTTGAACTTCACAGCACATCCCCCATAGAAACAGCATCATACTCACACCTATCACTGGGATTTTTAGTTCCCCTCTACCCCACCTCCCGCCCCTTCCCTCAATTTCTCTGAGCCCACCTCCTGCAAAGTTTGCTTGGACTTACAAGTTCATCTGAAAAAAAGAAGAATAGTAGAGATGTACAAGGTGGTTCCTAAAAAGTGATTGCAAACACTTCATAATCTTTTCTCCTGAGGGGTGGAGGTATAGTCCTGACTGGGACAGCCTCTCAAAATAACTCCAGGCTTTTCTGTCTACAAGCAATTCCTTTAGGAGCAATTTTCAGAGTCACCCTACAGGTAACTACATCCTCCCCTTCCGCAAATAGATCTCTACACCCTTTATAAGTAAGCCTATTAATTGCTGAAACATAGTCAAAATGTGGTATGACTGATTTAAATTTTTAAAGTGTCTGAGAGGATAGGATTTATTCCCACGCCAAATGTATTAGGCTCACACCTTACTTTCCACTTACTGCCAGCTTCTTCCCACATGCCACACCATTTCCACATTTCATGGACCTGCTGTCATTTTTCCCTTTCCAGTACTCAATTATGGTGGTGTGCTAAGATGCCTGTAAAATGACAATGTGCTATACCACAGAAGACTTTCCCAGGTGTAAAGGGGGGGGAAAGATATTTCCCAGCAGTAAACCCTTGTCCCTGTGGAAAACCAGGCTCTCCCTGCCTTGGTACACCTCCTTCCAACACTGCTGACCATGCAGCTAGCTTGAGACTCTCTCCACTTCTGAGGCAGGTTAACCGATTTTCTAAAGCAAGCCTAAAAGTCTTCTGGCATAATTACCTTGTAGATCGCCAAATCCAGTCTTCCTCAGGACTTTGTAAAGTCCTTGCTCCTTAGTCAAACATTTATTTTCTTAATCTGGCAACAGCAGATGTACTGTTTCCTGGTGCAAATTCCTATATTCTGCATGTGCTCTTGGCTAGCTCACAATATATAAATTGCCGTATCCTTTAGCAGTTTGGCTTTATCTTCCCTTGTTTTCCTCACAGCAGCAGACAAGGGGCACAGCTGACAGCAGGCTTGGAGCAATACAGAGCAGAGCCCACCAACGCTTCCTCATCTACACAAGCCAAAACACAGCAGCTCTGCCACATGCATTTCAACAGCTCATGCAAACTTTGCATAATATTATCCATTTAACAGCATTACAGGCAGCGTTTTATGTTAGTGCCTGACATAGGACTTACTCCCATTACCAGTTACCATCTTTTCTACCATCCCAGTCCAAGCAAGTATTCAGACCAGGACTGCTCTGATCCCACAGCTCTTTGCTATCCATGAACAATTCCCATAGACATATAATATATATGTCACATTTGGCCACAAAACATATCTACGTTAAGCAAATTTAGTGCAAAAGATTAGCAGTATCAAAGAAATCTGCTTGCACCTAGAAATAAAGCTGCTTAAGCCCTTTTCCTTTCTGGAGTAGTTTCTCACATTCCAGGCAGGCTTTAAGGTCTTAACATAGTTACACCTTTCTGTTTACTGATAGGGAAGCTAGAAGGGCATAGAAAAAGACAAAGGAGTATTTTACTCTTGTATGTTTTCCTTCACCCTATCTACTCCTCCCAAGAGACATTACATTCCACCTCTAGGATGATTTTTTCCTACTCCTAATTTTTTCTACGCATCCGTCCTTGCTTCTCTGCTGACCCCTCTCTTCCTAAGGTGGGTCAGACCTCTTCCTAACCGGGATCCTTGCCATGTCCTGACTCACTTCACTCCCCCTCCCTTCACAAGCATTACACCAGTGTTAGTCACTTCTGCAACAGCACGCACATGGAAGAAAACCTCACTCCAACATTGTCCCAAACAGTGTTTCCCATGCAGTATTGTAATTCCCCCATTCCTGCTTCCCAGGCTTCCCTATTACCCCTTTTGTTCACCTGAGACTACGTATTACTTCAAGTCACAGTCTGCTCCAGCTTCCGCGAGACAATCCTGACCTAACTTGAAGATGGGGACCCACTCCCTGCTTGGGCAGTCAGTGCTACAAACACAGATTAAGGCTGTCATTGTTCAGAACCAAATTCTTCAGGGAATTTGGTCACAACTGCTACTTGTAAAGTAAAACTTCTCATCATTCAGCCCATCAGTATTCACTACTAAGAAGTATTCATTCCAGACTAGCTTGCAGATCGTAGGATGACTGCAACCAGGTTTTGCATCTGTAGTTCATATTCCTGCTAAAAGGAAAGTAATATTCAAGTAATAAACAGTAGTTCTAAAAGAAGACTTACCCATCCGTTGATTACTCTGAAAACACCAACCTACACACACAGGATGTTGAAAGAGAAGGGCCAAAGATTGGGCTGTAGGACTTAAAAAAAATATGGGGGGAAGGGGGCAGGCATCAGCGAGGCACGAAGTATTGCAGTAAACATTGTGGTTAAGGCAGCAGTGTTGCAAGGTAAAGACTAACTCACAGGAAGCCCCCATCCAGCTTCTGTAGAAGGCAGCAACAGCAGAAGGTATAAACTTAGGTCTTCTGGATATTCAGTTGACCTTGATGCCAATTTGAGAGCTTCCTCTGTAGCTGTCACCTAAACTTATCTCATGTGCTGAGCCTACAGCTCAATTCTCATCACCCTAGTTACAACCCATTGCATTTTCTTGGACGTTGACAAACACTGCTAGTGTTGGACTACAGCCATGTTGAATGTTGGTGAGCACATGCACCAACACAGAGCAATAAAACCAAGAGCAGTTGAAGTCCGCAGTAAGCTTCCATTATGGTTGACAGCAATTCACCCCAGCTCTTTCAGGTGCCAGGTTCAGTCTCATGCCGAGAATTGCACAGCTGACAAAAATGCTACTTCTCAGTTCTGCAAGAGCTCAGGGACATGGTAGATCTCAAATTCCCATATGAGATTAGATTTTTTTTTTCCCCTCTGGGCTCTCATATATCCAAGGAAAAAAATTAGATCAACTCCAAGACTGGAATAACTCCAGAAAGAAGTCACACAGAAGCATGATTACCATTTGACTTCTTTGAAATCAGACTTTTTTTTAAGAAGGCCCCACTAACACAGAGTTATGCAATATGTTAGAGGAGAGCTGTAGGTTTGCATAACCCCTTAGACATGTGACAATGTGTAACACAAAGGTGGGCAATACGGTCATGCATTAGTCCAGAGCTATAGCCACAGCCTGACCCTCAACAATTCTCACTTGTCATAATAAATACCAACCTCCTTTAAAGAGAAAGGTGGGAACAAGCAAGGACTACTAAGACATTTTTAGTACCTAGAGCAGAAAGACTAGAAGCTCCTAGGAACACAGCCGAGATACTACAGTAGGGGAACACCAGATAGAGGTATAGCACATCAACTCACTGGTAAGGATCCAAGGCCATAGGCAGCCCTCACCAGAAGATATTGTACAGAAACAACACTGAAAAAGCAATTTAGAGTAGAATTACAGGACAAATGGGCAATTCCTTGAGCTAAGAGTTCCACACTAATACCTCTGCTCCCTCCCATATCCATTTTTAAACTGAAACAGGATAGCCACAGCTCTAGCTGCTGCAAGCAGTGACTGCAGAGCTGTACAGTAACTTCTACTGCAACTTTTGGTTTTTTTCCACTTGGAAACCCGAGATCTGGCACACATGCCTTAAGCCCTTGCGACTGTACTTCACTGGCTTTGGAGAAACAAAGCACAAAGCCAGCCACTGAGAAAATTTCTGAGCACATGCTATGGGAATCTGCCTTGTCAAGGGACCAAGGCCATATCAGATGCCAGGGGACAGAGTTTTGTCAACAGACAGGCAGATATAAGAAAGCCCAGCTGGCTCCAGGGTAGAACCCAGCCTGTTTGCAAAGTACCACTGCCTGCACATCACCAGTATGACAGTCATCCTCTGCCATCCTGTATGAAGATGACAGTAAAAGTGTTACAGCAGTAATATTTTAGGAATTATAATTAAGAACTGCTTTTGTTCACACACACCCCAAGGAAAGAAGGAATGATGATACCTTCCCTGACATGCTCCGACAGCCTTTTCCACTCCTTGGAATTCCCTTCAAATATGGCACTGGCATAGAAGTTACTTCCTGCTTTATACTAAAGCCCTAGTAATTTAACACTTAGATGTTATGCAAGTTCAACTGACTGCTACACATCAAGCTGATTAATAAGCATAGTAAAGTCTCTTCTCCCGCACAAACATACAATATGTCTTACTCTTTATTAAGTATCAAATTGTCTCCAACATAAATTACATCCAAATTACATAAGTTTCAAGAAAGTCAGATATTTTATGTACAATATTTGTCTTGAGTCAGATATACCTCTCATTTTAACCTATAACATAAAAAGCAAACCTACATCAGTACCAAATAAAGCATTAAAAAGGTAACAAATATATAACTTTTTAGAAATGCTTTCAGAACGCTAAAGTTAATGACAAAGATTTTTTAGTGCAGCAGTCTTGGTTTTTTAGCTCTTAGACCATTTCTCTGTTTTTGCGGATAGCACAGCAGAGAACCATACTGAATATCATGCCGAAAATCTGTAAAGAAAGCAAACACATTAGAAATCAGGGGACCAAAGCACATTCTTCTGTCAACATGGGGACAGGTGTAGCTGCTCTTCCTGGCCCAGAGGCCATATTAACTCTATTCTGCAGAGAATCTCCCCTCCCCCACCCCCAATTTCAGTCCATTCTCGCCAAACCACTTCACCCTCAAAACTTCCAAATATATCAGCTATAAACCACTGCCATATCTCCTACGAAATCTTTGATCATCCCAGCATATCTGCATCCATGTCATACTTCCCTCCAGAAGTTAAACAAGCAAGTGCAAGTTTTCTTACTAGCACTGTTATTTCAGTTCTCTAGCAGTCCTCTTGTTATAAAGAAAACAAAACCAAGGATCCCCAAGAGATACTGGGATTAAGAAGTAGGCTGGCAACACAACCAATGCATATTTGCTCTATATAGACACACACTACCGATACAACTTCACCACTGCTAGAACTACAAGGAGGCAGATCCTAATCCAAAGCAGAATAGGGAGGTCCGAGACACCGCACCCTCTCTGCTGCCCTGGGGGCCCGCAGCACACACCCTGATCCTGCCGGTACTTGTCAGTAGTGGAATGGGCTTGTAGACTGCCATGCCAGGCAGTATTCAGACTTCTACCATAAGTACCCTTTGGCCATATAGTTACCCTCTAAATAATCTAGAAACTCACCATTATTACAGCAATGCCAAGACCAACTGCTCCAATCACATTCAATTTTGAATTGAAGACATCATCAATGGCAGCAGGGCACGACTGAAAAGAAAGACTGTTCATTAGCATTTCGTACATACAAAAGGTTTGTTTCTGCTTGTTAGAGCTCAAGTCTTGCTGACTGATGCTACACCTTTGACCAAGCCTGCTTGTACTACAGATGAAGACTCACCTTTTGAAATCTGCTTTGAACTGGCCTTTATTTTCACATCTTTAAAGACAGCCAGAGGTTTTTCCAACACAAAAGTTGGTGGAGAAGTTTAAGTCTACTCTTCAAGTATCTAAACCTCTTAACCATGCCTGGGCTACAGCAGGACTCCCTTCTCAACACCTGCAGCTGATCAGGTATATCAGGACCAACAGGAGTTGTACCAGACTTGGCTTGTTACCAATGGCTGTCAGCATTTAAGTTGCTGTATTGCTCAGCCCTTCTCAAAATAAATTTGAAGCCACTCTTGGTATTTCGTATTGTAATTTTGCAGGCACCTTATGGTGCATGGGAATGGCAGGATTTCTTTAGCTGCACGTATGCATGCTAGGCTATGACTAGATTCGTAGAGGTGCCAGTTTGAAGCTCCCAGGACGATGAATTACCACTGCAACTGAAGAAAAATTTAAGTACGGTCCTTTCCCCAAAGACACATGGTAGCCAAGAAAAAGAACAAAGAACTTTTACAGAGGTATAAGTCTTTAAAAGCCTGGTGGCTGGTAGAAGTGTCATCCCAAGTCCTGCCCTACTTATTCCAGGATACCACAGGAAGCTGCTGAAAACAACTTTTTTTTCTTTAACTGTTCTTTATCCAGTCCAGAAACAAAGACCAAACTGAAGATTAAAAGGGATATACTGGCAAGAATTAATTAGTTAAATCAGAATATCAATACAGTACTGCTTCTTACAGAGGCACACACACATCAGCCACACCATTACATCCCTTTAGTTTTGCAGTCTACCTACTGGGTTTTTTCCCCCCCCTATAGTTCGGACTAGGCCATAAACACATCACAAGATTAAGTCAACAGCTGAAGCTAAAACACACTTAGCAAAATAAAAGCAAACAATAAAACCTGCACACTGCCTCAAGTATACCCATACAGTCTAACTCATATTGTATAGACAGGACTAAAGATAGCCTAAATACAGGCTGAAGTGTCTCATGTGGTCAGATAACTGAAGGCACAAAATAATCTGTAGTTAAAGGACAAGCACAAGTAATGTGAGAAAAAAAAAATCAAGTCACTAATTGAATTCCTGCACCATAAGAACCTTATTTTCTATGGAAGACTCATGCAGGCTCTCTCAGACCATAAAGCAAACGCACGAGACAGTTGTAAGAATAAACATGAAAAGGGGTAATTAAGAACTACACAAGACGCCTCTCCTGTATCTGTGGCATACAGGCACCTTTGCAGCAGTATTTCAACATAGGAATTTGATTCAGAAAACTGGCTTCACAGTGACATAGTCACTGAAACAATGCATTACCCGCCTCTCCTTTCCCTTGCTAAAAGCTTGCTCCCACCCCATGCTCTCCTTCTCCCTAACCAAAAGGGGAGGCAACAACTCCAGTGCAGCACCAGGGAGGTGCTTTGGTGCTAGGAGCAGCCAGGAGAACAGAGCTCTCTAGCCTTTTTTCTTTTTTTTGGTGAAGTTCTGGCCTTACACTGTCCATCACACCAGCGAGTTTCATGACACACAGACTGCACATTTCCTGTGCAAGTTCAGATTTCCTGCTGACCCTGCTTGTTCTTTCCACAGTAACAGTATGTTGATTTTCCACAACCGGACTGATTATAGAGATAGGTTGCTAAGTGTGATGTGGGAATTTCCCATGGACTGAAAGGGTTTATTCAGAAACATGTTTCTCATTCTACTCATGGGGCAGAGCTGTTGATGAATTAAGTCATGCTTTACCACTACAGAAAGCGACTCGATCACAGTCTTCTTCGGACAGGTGTCCATGTACTGCTGCTCAAGAACTCCTTTAGTACCACAGCAGTCTAGCTACAAGAGAAAACAGGAAAAGAGAACCAGGTTAAAGAATCCTTATTTTTGCTCTGTATTTGGTAAAAAAGAAATAGGTTACATTAGGTTTTATTACAGACCTTATGCAAATTTGCTTAGACATCTTTCCAGTGTGACTGCTATAAACCCCATCTTAAAAAGCCTTATTACATTAAAGGCCAAGATTCTGAAAGGAAGAGCTAGATCTCATTAAGTACACAGACATTAATTTTGGTGACAGCTTGTAGTCCTTACAGACAAAGGTAAGCTTCTCGGACATGCATGTACACATACTATGGTGCCTCTAGATCAATGCCACAGATCTAGAGTTTCCCAGCTCGCTTGAGTTTTAGGAAAACAAGAACTAGTTCTATGCATTTCAGAAGTTCAAAGGGACAAAAAAGTATACTGAGTTCACTAATATTATATACAAATATCTTCTCTGCAACTTGTTTTCCTTAGTTTATTCTAGTTAGTAAGGTACTGGAGTTGTACAGGGGACTGGATGACATGAAGAACAGCATGAACAAGCTGCATTACCATCTAGTTTAAGTATAACCATATACTCACAGCTAACTGGAATGCTTTCAGGGTTTCTCTGGCAGCTGCTTGAGATCTCTTTTCATAGGTTTCCACATAGAAGTCCTTTAACTCTTCAATAACCTACAAGATAGCAAAGAGTTGTGGTGTCTTACCTTAATATTAATTATGGAAAACTTGTTTTGAGTAACTCAGTCATTAAAAAATCTGCAACCTACAATACCCATCCTTTTGATATGTAGAAATAGAGGGTGGAAACAGAGGGTGGACAGCATTTCTCACCTGGAACAAGTGAGCCTAACTGGTACACTCACCTTAAAAGCCACACCTAGACAGATAAGATTCAGAGTTTCCCTTCCAAAGACTTGATCTTCTAGGTGGAGTGAGAGAACTAAGTCTTTGCCCATTGGTTACACAAAAATATTCCCTATTAAATTTCTGTACCCCAGAAGTTGCTATATTCCCCTGTTGTGTAATACAAGCAGAAAAGCAACCCTCATCACCAAACACCTCATTCTGAAACAAGATGGAATCATGACTGCTTGTGAGGGGACAGCCCAGATCAGTCATGTTTTAGATGCAGAAACATTCAGCCTATAGCTGACCTGCGCATATCTAGAAACAGTAAAGCTTCACTGATGGCCCACTTTGCTTTACAGTTCAGCCAGGTACTGCCTGGAGGGCATCTTGGATTCTGACTTCTCTGCTACAGTCTCATGTTTAAATATCAGAGTTTCATTTTTGTATTGTTTTGCTAGAATGCATCTTGTTCCTCTCCCCCCAAATTTCCTGGGTAATCAAGATTTGACTAGTACTGGTACAGTTTTCAGTAGACTGCTAACTTTGAGGGCACAGTCATAGAATGGTTTGGGTTGGAAGGGACCTTCAAATATCACCTAGTCCAACCCCCCTGCCACGGGCAGGGTCATCTTTCACTGCATCATAATGTGTGCTCAAAGCCCCATCCAATCTGACCCTGAACACTTCCAATGATGGGGCATCCACAACTTCTCTGGGCAACCTGTTCCAGCATCCCACCACCCTGCCAAATTTTAAGACCAACCTACCTTTTCTTTATTTGCAAATCCCCAGATCGCAGCAGCAATTTCAAGGGCAAAAATCACAAAAAGGAAGAGGAAGAACTAGGAAAGACAGACCACATTGTTAATTAAGACCACAGCACCACAAAACAGCATCACACTATACGCTGCAAGCTTGTCTAGTCCCCAGCGTTCAGCCTTGTGGCAACTGTCACTCAACCAGTTTCCAGTCAGAGGTCTGAAAGGCTGGTAAGACTAGGAAAGAGGACACACTGCACTAGGTCAGCACTTGTCCCCGGGAGCACTGGAAAGCCTGGCAGTGTTTTCCAAGCAGAAGTCCACCTTTTTGATCAGCGTTAATTAAAACCAACCATCTGTTCACTCAGACTTTGAAGTTGCTCAGGTCACTCAGGCAGATCATAACATTTGACATTCTTTTCTCTAGTTTGTCACCCCTATTGCTTTAGGAGTCATTACTTAATACCTAGCTTGCCACCAACTCCCGGAGACCTTAATGGTCACATCTTTGTTGTGTACCCCAAAAAAACAAAGCGTCATCTCTGTGTTTAATTGACTATCAGGTCCAAAACAACACTACCATTTAAAGACACTTTAAAGAGATGTTCAGAAGTACAACAAAGGGCTAGAGACATCGTTTGGCAAGAAATATATGAAATTAACTTCTTCCATGACAAAAGGGGAATTGTTCTTTCACCAGCTATAGCGGTAGCCTTTTATTAACCAAGTCTTCTGGTTATTTGGATGAGTAGTTCCATAAGTGTCCAGATGTGCATGAACCCAGTAAGCTCCACTGCCCCCCCCAGTCTGAAAACAATGAGGTAGCTCTCCAATAATTGGCTTGCTGAGCAGTTGTCAACTAGAAGAGCTCATCCTGTGATTATGAACAGCAGAGGCTTGTTGTTTCAGAGATCAAATACCACAGTTCTGGCCTCAAAGATTAAAGACTGCACAGCCTTCAGAGTTCAGGACAAACTGTTTAATAAATAGCATTACTCTTATCAACATTTTAGTTCTGTGTTCACACATACTCCCGGTCTTGATATGTCAACGTCTGAATATGTCACTAACTCCTGAAGTCATCCTGTACTCAAATACAACATGGACATTTGAATTTAGGGCCAGAAACGGAAACTATATTTAACATTTTAGCATTATGCAGGTGACCATGCGTTTAAACATTGCAGAGCCAAAACAATCAGCATCTGCTGCCCTTTAACTGCACAGTAATGTTTTCCTTCCTTTCTCATCATGCTGCGAAAAATTTAAACACCACTCTGAACACTTACCAGGCCAAGCATACATTGAGATTCCTGCAACGCACCACAGCATCCCAAGAAACCAACCAGCATCATAAGTGCACCAGCTCCAATAAGGATGTAAACTCCTAGGGAGGAGAAAAAACAGACATGTATACAGGCTAGTTGAGACCTCAGCAGCAAGGCATAAAATTAGTTGCTCTACAAACAGCATTTTTAACTTTTGCCAAGACCTATGTTTCTTTACTGAGGTGTTCCAAGCAAAAAAAGGGCTGTGCTTAGTTTTCAAAGCAAACACATCTCAAAACTTGTGGGGAAGTGTATTGATAAGGAAAAGCTTCAACTTACAACAATCAATGTGTGCCACTACTGCAGTTTCACAAGTTTTAGAAAACAGGCAAGATAAAGGCATCTAAATCAAACTGTAAGACATTTTAAAACTGGCTCAGAGCCAGAGTTATCAACTTATCTTGAGATGAAGAATGTGTTGCAGTTAGAGACAACTGGCAGTAGTGATTTATCAACACCTGAGAGTCCTTAAAGCATGCTAGCTCTAGGATAATGGGTATTAAAAGGCATCATAATTATCTGTCATAAGGTTTTAAATGCTTTTCCATCAGGAAACACTGAATTATTGCACCAGTCATGGTGGTACCAGTCTACACTTCAGCTGCCTAACTTCAGAGCCTCTCTACAAGAAACTCCACGTTTTCTGCTTTTGCAAAAGCAGATACTTCTTCAAACTATATCAGGTGACTGAGCCTCTAAACCATTTTGCCCAGAATTTAGGTAGCAAGTGTGTTGGAGCATAGAGGGCAATAGATTTCTGGGCTAAAAGCCACCATTTATGCCCAATCCTCTCCTCATAATCTTGAAAACTGCCATCTTAAGCGTTACAGCTGCTAGGTGGTGAGAGCAGCAGGAGGTAGCGAGGAAAACCACTCCCAAAGGATGGCAGGAAAGTTATTGGGGTGATGAAACATGAGAGAAAGAATCAGCAGAAAGCACATAGAATTAGTATGACATTTCTATCAAGAATCAAAAATACAGTTCTGGCCTTCAGAGACTGAATCAATACTATTTAAAGAAAGCCATACATAAGCATTTGCAAACTATATTTTCTAGATGCAAACCGATAGGTTTAGCTGCCAAAGTAAACATCTATTTGATTAAGCATATGTAAGTGATTAAGTCTGACATTTCTTATCAGCAGGAAATTCCAGCTGCGTTTAACCCCCCTCAGCTTAAACTTTTTCCATTGTGAAAAAGAATCCATCAGAACCTCTTGGTTCGGTTTATTTTCAGTGGAACAGAAAGCTTTTGAAGTAACTTGCTTTGTTACTAGGTGCCAACTGACAGATTCTTTCAACTTCCTATTGGCAAGTGCAGTCAGTAACTACTCCCAGAAAAATACGTCAAGCCACTAATGCCTATTAAACTTCTTTTTAAAACTCAGTTTAACCTACAGAGATTTCAAGTAGGTTTGTTTCACAGTTCTGCATTCATCCAGTAGCTTAAGTATCAAAACATAAAAGTTATGTTTTAGGAAGTGAAAGAGTTGTTTTAGAGTACCCAAAATAAGACTTGTTAAATATTCAGCTCAATGGTTAAGCTTAGATATCTGTTCCCTTTCCAAGGTCCAGCTGAAAACATCTGGAAGTCTTCGTGGCAGCAGCAAAACACCCAGTTTGCTACCATGCCAGCATATCAAGGGTGAAATACAAGGTTTCTCACAGATAAGCCATCTCCATGCCTGTGGTCTCTTTCATGAAGTCACACAAGTATTTCAATATTCCCAATTACAGTCTCTAACAAGCCTAACTCATCATTCCTAACAGTACTCCCTGTAGGCACAGGCTACCCTGGTACTATAAGGCTGCCACTTCAGCTGCACCTACCAGCATGCCTTACAGTCTGTACTGACCCTTTAGATACCAGTTTGGATGTTGTGACAGACCGAGTAGCTCAGCAGAAGAACCACTTTCCTTGGCATGAGAAAGACCAACCCAACCACACTGTGGATGGCTAATGAGCGATGCTGTACAGCACATAGCAGATCTAGGTGCTAGAGATGTGAAATACGTACATATAAGGATTGTCCAAATCAAAGACAACAGAGATGTATGTAAGAAAGGTACATTTTTTAATTTGCTTTATTCCCAATTGTTTGAGGTCTTCAAACTCAGCTACTTGGTTTCAAAAAGCGTTTGAGTCCCTACAGATGACAACTAAAGAAGCACGTCTTCCTCTGCCCAAGGCTAAAAGTGACTGTAGGCATCAAAATCTCATAGTTCAGATAAAATCTGATTCCATTAGAAATTCCCAAGACACTGTAATAGCAAACCAGAAACGTGTTTTTATCCCCTAATTGGTAATCAAGCTGTCCCAGGCTCTGCCTGTGGGAGGCCTAGACTAAGATCCTGTAAGACCAGAAAATATTGATGAATAATTTTCACCTGGCCTAGCTAAAGCTACATTGATCTAGGTTGCTGATACAGACCAAGATATTTGTGAGTCCTTTTCATTATGAGGGCTGTAAGAGTTAAACAACAGTATGTATGCTCTGAGAGATGAGGCAGTAGAGTTGTGGTTTTGAGTAGCTTAGGTTGGTCACTTGGGAGGAGGGGGGGGAGGGGAGCAGAAATCAGTTATTGATGTCATCTGTGACTACTCATTTAGTTTAGAGTGAAACTTGGCTGAATCATTGTGAAGCAGCATCAGGAAGAGATGTCACCATGTCTACCAGGACAGGAGTCCCCGGGACTACAAAACACTTACCCAACAGCACTTAAAGAGGAACTGCAGGGTTTAAGCTGAGAAAAAGGTGAAGTGATATACAATGCATGAAGAGCTAAGAAACCAGCAGTGTGACACTGCGGCTGTCTGCTCACAACAGAGGCTGGTCCCCTGCACCAGCCTGGGGAAGCTGCTCTCTGCCCCATCGAGGCTGTTTAGGACTGTTTTGTCTTTAACCTTTGAGGAAGACGAAGGTTTCTAAGCAGTCAGGAAATCAAGGCACAGAAGTGTGACCTATCACCCTGAGCCATCTCCTAGCTTACCTGTGTAAAACGTTGTGTTGTTGGATTCCAGTTCAAAGATGCTTTTGGTCTGCGAATCAAACCGAAGCCATAGTCCAATTGCAAGAACTGCTGTCCCTGCAAGCTGTGAGAACAAGTAAGCCTGGTTAAATAATACCATTTAATACATTCACCCCTGCATTAGTAACAACATCAGAAGTAAACACAGGATACAGCTCTGTTATTTAAAGAGGTGATGACAAAGAATAAGCATAAAAGGATGGGGATACCAAAATAAGAACAAACTTAGTTCCTGACATGAGGCATCTCATTGACAGACGCGTTTACATATTAAACTACAATGCCACATGAGAACAATGCCATTCTTGTTCTCTACTGAAAATACCCGAGGTTTACCAAAGTGCCAAGTGTCCCTATTTCCACTGACCCCTCCACCCATTGTTTTATTCTGGGTGACTGCAATGACATTGTATGGCTTAGTGACCTTAAATCTTCACATTGAAGGACAAGCGTATTGCAAGAAAAAGCACCTTGTAAGGCCAGCTAAGAGTTCTAGTGTATTAAATAAACTGGTAAGAGTTCACTGTACTGCAGTATAGAGTTTTAGAAAGAGTGCTCTTTCTTGCAAAACAGGATAAAAATCAAGCCAGTAAGTTACTGCATGGAGAGAAAAATACAGGCTGCTGAAACCGCAACATTGCTGTGTGTGCCGATCTGGTACAATGCAATCAAACTTAGTTTTATTTTATTATCATCTCTGCCTGTGTCTCCAGGTTCCTCTTAATATTGGTGCCTGTGTTTGCAGCAAGTTGTGTGCATAAATTGCTTCTGGATGAAACACCTGGCAGAAGGCATCGAGATGAAAGAGCGAACTGCAGTCTGGTAAGGCAAATGCTGACAGTTTACTTTGAACAGACTGAATCCTCCCTGTTTTAAAAAAACCTGGGGTCATCTTGCACACAAAAAAGAAACTAAGACAAACTAGAAAGCTGGTCAACGTGCTTCTCAACTCTTCCTCCTCTCCTCTGAAGACTATTTAACTCTCAAAAAAAAGCTCTACAAGAGTGAGATGAGGACAGAAACACCACACATTGCAGCAGACATTAAACTTGAGAGTGAGCAATAAGCTTAGAACATCTGGAGCTTTGGTAAGTCTAAGCATGCATGAAGAGGAAAAACAAAGCCTTATCTCTGGATAAGAAGGAGAAGTTCCTTGTAGAAGGGAACAACATTCTTGATTGGCTTCCAAGAAGCTGGAAAGTGTTTAGTTTAAAATGTTAATTTTCAGTAAGAACATGGAAGGCATTCCCACAGACAGCACCCGTGGGTGTACTCCTTCCACACCGAGCCCAACTGCCCTGGCTCCACACTCTCCCCACGGGAAGCTCAAGGGCCCTTTCTCCCTGCTATGGGAGCGCTTGTGCTCACTGAAGGCAGGCACAGCTTCGCTGGCCATGGCTGTCTTTGCTAACCTCCTAGGCTTGCTCTTCCAAAAAAAAAAAAGTAAGGAAAGCTTTGAAGATGCACACAGGACAAAGAAGATGGAGCTAAGCGAGTGTCTGAGGGAAGGTATAGCCCTTGTAGCTTCTCAGCAGAAAGCATCTCAACTGCAGTGCTAAAGGTACGAGCGCAGAAAAGCGAGAGGGTCAATTCACACGAAGCCAGCCGTGCCAGAAAACCCAGCATTTCTTGTACAGACAGCACCCGACTCAAAGAGGAGCTGCAGGGTTTCAGCTGGAAAGCAGATCAAGTGATACATAATGCATAAAGAGCCAAACCCAAACAGAGGTTTCCAGACCTATGCAAAAGGCATTTTGCTGGTGCGTAGGCACAGCCTTACTCACAAGGCCCACAGCAAGAACAAAGCCTGCGCATACCTACCGCTTTCCTTCTTGGGGCTATGCTGACAAAATAATTTTAAGTTATGCCAAAGAACCTTGGTAGTACACACTATGTCACAACAGCGTTATTATTTCAATTTGTTGTGCCACAGCAGAACCCCAGGGGAAGGGAGAGGTGCAACAGGGGCCTGGCAGGGAGCAGGGTTGCTGCTCTACCTGCACTCACTGCTACAGCGTCACTTAAAAAAGCCTTTGCAATCTCATCTCACTTCAGTTCCTCAGTTCAAAAAACCAGAAGGGCTTAGTGATGGTAAACACGCGTGCACTGCTTCTAGCCTACAGTTAAGTCACCCAGTATTTAATAATACTGTTTGAGACTCACCTTCCTGGGTCAAACAGTCTTCAGCTCTTATATGCACCCAGATCTGGAGCATTAGGAGAAGAAACCTACAGCCTCTTCTTGTTTTGCTAGGAACTCCAGAGCTGAAGCCATAAGCCTAAGCACACCCAGCTGTCTGCACCTACCTGTGTTTGTGGCTTGACAAGCCCCACCATTCGAGTAGAGGGCTCAGGGCAGTGCCGCAAACACAGCAGGGCACAGCAAAAGACTAAAACTAAAACCCAGAGCTGATCCCTCAGCAGGCCTTTAAGGTCAGACTATTCAAATTGTGAAGAAACTCGAAGCCGTACTACAGCCATGTAGATAATCCTACAAGTTCAAGCAAAGCAGAAGGCTCAGTTAATGATCTGAGGAAAAACTGGCTGGTTAACATTAGGGAGAGCTGACATACTTAGTACAGTTCCTTTTAAAAAAAACCAAAACAACAGACTTAACCCTCTCCCCACCCGGAGTTAAGTGTCATGTTTTCTCCTTGGGAAAGCAGCTGTGCAGTGAAAAAAGTTACTATCACAGAGAGGCAAGAGACTTATTACACCATCGCAGAATAGTGGTAATACTTGATGTCAGTGAACTGCTCCATATCACTAAAAAAATTGTAATGTTAAAGTGGTGATTCCCTCCGTGGTGCACTAGGAAAAAAAGCAGCTCCTTCTTGCAGGAAAAAATTACTTTGGTTTCAGTTCAAGGAAAGTGGACTTGTGTTCTCAGTTTGTGCTCCTCCTACCCACAATGACTGCTGAACTGAAAGGCAGTTTTAAAGCAGGACACAAGAAAATAACTTGAGACTAAAAAGTTTTCATCAAAACAACGACCGACTAGGGCACCATTGCCAGCCTCGGAGGAAGAGCAAGCGCAGTCCTGTGGGCACCCGCTGCACTCGGCAACACCTCAGACCAGTCTGGCACACTGCAGGCTGGTACACAGCCACCTCCCTGCCCACCGATGCTATGCCAGTAGGTTTTGGCAGCTTGTTGGGGTGGTTTTGGTAGCTGTGTTTTTCCTCCCTGGGAAAGGGGTGCAAGCTCCACCCCCCCCCCCCCCCCCGG
>VYXH01011096.1:128217-141657 GCA_013397275.1 Burhinus bistriatus | reverse complement strand
CCTATTGGAGCGAGTCCAGAGGATGGTCCCAAAGATGATCAGAGGGTTAGAGCACCTCTCCTATGAGGACAGTCTGAGAGAGTTGGGGCTGTTTGGCCTGGAGAAGAGAAGGGTCCAGGGAGACCTTATAGCAGCTTTCCAGTACTTACAGGGGGCCTACAGAAAAGATGGGGAAGGACTCTTCAGCAGGGGGTGTAGTGATAGGATGGGGGGGAATGGTTTTAAACTGGAAGAGTGTAGATTTAGATTAGATATTAGGAAGAAATTATTTACTGTGAGAGTGGTGAGACACTGGAACAGGGAAGCTGTGGAGGCCCCACCCCTGGAAGTGTTCAAGGTTGGTTTGGATGGGGCTTTAAGCAACCTAGTCGAGTGGAAGGTGTCCCTGCCCAGGGCAGTGGGGTTGGAACTGGGTGATCTTTAAGGTCTCTTCCAACTCTAACCATTCTATGATAGCTGTGAACAGAGAGCATAACCTTTTTAAGCTTATCAAGGAGATGATCGTGGTGTATGAGCACCTCCACTGACAGAAGGGCCTTACAAAGATAGAACTGGCCCTGTGCAAAAGAGACAGCTTCTCCCCAAGAAGGAGCAAGACAACTTGAGACAGGTGACAGAAGCTTTGTCTTTTTGAAAGCAACTTAAGCATTTTCAGGACACGTTTCTTTCAGAGCACAAGCAGCAGGAATAGAACCTGACACTGGTGTGAGAGGGCCATACACCCTCCCTAGCATAGTCAGTCATGGTTCTAGAGTTTCATGGAACAAGTACTTTGCATTTCTTAGCTCTGCAGGAAGGGACAGTGCTGAAAACTGATAGGGTTTTTCAGCATCCTGATCAGAGATTCATCAAGTCGCTGCTGTCGCTTCAGTCAGCCAGTTTCTTGTAATACAGCACACGTTGCTAAACAGATTTTCTACAAATCAGGCCAATAGGTCTTCCTGTTCCTTTTTTTACTTAGTGTCATGTGAAATGGAGCAATAGCATCCAAAAGAGAATGGTTATACATTTCCTTCAACTCAACCCCTGCTACAGGGGAGTGGGAAGAGAGTTAGAAGGTTTCTTTTAGTAGACAACTTGCACTGAAAATACCCTGCCTTCTCTAAGGCTCCTACAGGAGTGATAACTTAGACCAGAGCTTGTCATGTTGCCATCGTCAGTATCTGGGAGTTTCAAATTCCACCTGAATATTGCCAGTCACAGCAGAGCTTAGGCTGGAGATACTGAGTATTTTACTCCCTTTAAGATGTCTTAAACAAAGCAACAATAGAAAAAATGTTTATCACTTGTCTCTTTCTGCAAGTCTTGACTCCATTTTGTCTAAAGAATTTGTCCTGTCACAGTGCCTTTTTGCATTGGGTATTTCAATGTTATCATGGGCAGCAAGCCTGTATCTTTTAATTAAATCTTACACTCAACTACTCTGAGTAGTACCTGTTTTTCCTAAAACAAACACTGTATTCCCTCCTGCTGACCTGAGCTATCCTCTTTTGAGACGGCAGGCTCTAAACCCAGCCTTCAGTTTGCACAATATGAACAGATTGCTAAATAGCTCTGTGCTCCCCACCAGCAGCAGAGCATCTCCTTTAAGAATGAGCTTTCTCAGGACATGGTTTGCACGGTTGATCAGGGAGAGGAATGTTTTTTGTTCTGCTGGGCAACCAGCCAACCATTGGCAGAACAAAGTTGGGATACCTTTGGTAGCGGCTTTGCAGGCTGGCAATGAAGTCCTCCAACAAACTCAAAGTTGGGCAGGAAAGGGCGTGGAAATTCGAAGTCCCAGTATGTTCTGATTAACCATATCTCTGCTTTCCCCATCGTCTCACACAGGGTTGTGGGCCTTCCTATGGACAAGGTACAGAGGGTTTACAACACATGCAGAAGCAGTCTTGTTTGCTCTTGATTGCAAAATAGGAGCCTTACCTTTGTCTTTTGGCACTCCTAGTCACTGTAGTATATCAAATAATGGATGGAATGAAAACATGGACAAATTCAGATCTATTCTTTGCCCTGTCCTGTGTTCAGCCTTGGCAGGTTGCCACGAACAAGGCAATATGATCTTTAAGAGGATTTTGAACCTTCAGGATGAATTTAGAGCAGTACAAGAGTAAGTGGGATGCATTTAGTTTCTGTGATACAGAAGTGCAATTCTTATACCGCTGAAAGACTTCATTAGCCGTGCTTGTAATAAAAATGCACTTTGGGGAAGAGAACAATCACAGAAAATTTAGTTCCAAATAAAAAATAAATGAATCACAAAGTGATGATCACCAGTCAGGGAGTAAGAAAGCTTTTAAACAAAATTCTGTGGCATTTTTCAAATGGTGACTCGAGTCAGTGGCTGCTCAGACTACAATAAAAGACAGGTACAGCCATCCCTAGTTCTTTTTGGGGCTGGATCAGCCCATTCTGGTACATAATGGGAAAATTTGGCCATGTCTCTAAAAATCAATCTATAGAAAAAAATCCAATGGGTAAAACTGTTTTATAGCTTCCCATTTGGAAAAATGTATATTCTCAAGTACATGTTGCAAGTTGTCTTTGCCGTATTTTCCCCACAAAGTGGAAATGGGGAGAAAAGGGGTTAGAAGTGTTGGTAAATGATTGTCCAAAGCCAACCGAATGTAATCAGGAACCAAGCAAAATAAGCAGCAAGATAAAAGTTATCTGTAGGGCATCTTCTTATGCTATTTGATCAGCATTACAATTTACACCAGTAATTTTTTTTTATTTTAAGTGAAGAGCAATGAGTCAGTTACAAAGTTACTGGAGTGAAAATTGAGCCTGCATTACAAGTACAGGGATATAAAGGTGTAATTAAGTCTTACATGGTATTAAAAAAAAAAAAAAAACCAAACCAGGGAAAAGGAACTAGTTTGCAGAGCACAGAGGTGTTCTTGGAAAATGCAGGAGGAGATTGGAGGACAACGGAATAGATGTCCTTGTGCTTGCTGTTCACTCATTATCTGCTTAAATATAGATACTCTATACAAGATTCAAAGTCCATTGAACTAGAAGGTCTCTCTAACAGACTTTGAACCAAGCTTGAGTTGTAGTAGGCTGGAGCAAAAATTTCAGGTATGTATGTGGTTTAAGGAGTAAAACTCTGAATGATGGATGAAAGGGAAAGGTGACAGTGTTTAGCATTTATTATTGGAGAATATGAGCTCACACTTAGCATCCTGTACTACACAAGATTGCAAGATGATACCTCCAGATGATGCATGCAATGTGAATGAGGGGTGCTTTTTTTTACTCTGCAGTTGTCCAGAGACAGCCAGTGTTCCTAGTTAAAACAGGTTTAACTTCATCCCTGTGTTATCAATGGAGCTGTCTCCAGTGCCTTACACTTAGTTAAAGAATGATTTTGCCCTCCAGCCTTTATCTGCTACCATCTTAATTGTAGAAGTGCCTGTCACCAAGATGAAGAGGCAACAACTGTCCTCTGAGAGCACTAAAATTGGCATACAGCTCACTGCAAGAGCTCACCAGCAGTATCATCATTGACAAAAATTAGAACTATGTGCTCTAAAGGTCCTCAAGAGGAACTAGAGCAAAACTGCACTAGTGTCTGTTAGACTAGACCAGACCTAAAAGGGAAGACACAGCCTCCATGTGACCAAAATGGGATTACCATCTCTGCCGGCCATTAAGAAAGAGTATTTTGAGATAATAGCATTGAGCTCCCAAAACATGCAAAAGGCATAATGTATGCAAGAGGAGAAACCACTCAACAGCTGCCTTACCTAAGACATTACTGTAGTACCCATCCAATTCGTCTTGCCAAAACTTCAAAAAAAATAAATCCATGTAAAAGTAAAAGATGAAGTTCTGTAGTCTTTCCACAAAGGACATCTGGTCTGTCAGCCCCATTGTGCTAGCAGGCACATAGGAAGGTGGGGACGGGAGCCCACCGCACAGCCGCTCTGCCACATTTCCAGCAGAGAAGCGGAAGCTGTAGACAAAAGGGATTGCTAGGATTTCTGCTACAAGCTCCCCGCCAACAGACAGGGGGTCAGCAATCAGAACATCAAACTTGGCCTGCTGCAGCTTTGCTATCAGTTGAGGGTTCATCACCAAGGTGTCACAGGTCTGCTTTGACATATTGGTAAAGACTTCCAGGTCCTCTTTCATCCTCCACATGATCTCCCAGGGAAAGAGATTAGAGATCTCATTCATCCAGAAATTGAGGAAGTCTTCCATGATAGCATCCAGGGTCTTCTGGGTAAAGGGGACTGGCAGGACCTCAAAGGTGAAGGGGGAGGAGGTGTCTTGGTAGTTGATGAGCAGATTGCTTGAGGGCACCAGCACAGTCACTTCGTGACCCCGGAGAATCAGCTCTTCTAGCAGCACTTTCACATTGATCCAGTGACTTGCATCGGTGGGCCAGACCACCACCTTCCCACAAAAGCCAGCACTCCAGCAGCATGCATACACCCAGAGCAGCCAGGGGAACCTTGGCCCCATCGTCTCAGCAGTCCATGTACAGCTCCGGTCTGATGAAGCTGGAAGCAGTTTACTGCTCCAGTGTGCAAACACTTTAGAGCCAGCCAATAAGAGTGAAATCCACTTGGTGCCAAGCTTGGCAAGAGGGCACGTCAGAACACAAACACTCATGGGAGGACTGGGCAAGCAGCAAATCCCATTCTGAGTCTCCTGCAGAGCCACAGCTGATCTTGAAATGATGGCAACTCCTGTTTCAGCTCACCACAAAGTGTATTTTATAGCATGTGAGGACCAGAAGCCCTTTCCCTGTGTTGTGGTTTAATCTTGATAGGCAGCTAAGCACCACAGAGCCTCTCACTCCCCCGCATTAGGAGGGAGAAGAATTGGAAGGGCAAAAGTTAGAAAACTCATGGGTTGAGATAGAGACAGCTTAATAAGCAAAAACCAAAAATAAAACCAAGAAAAACAAGTAATGCAAAAAGAACAATTGCTCACCACCAGCCAACCAATGCCCAGCCAGTCCCTGAGCAACAGCAGCCCTAGTAAACTTCCCCTCCCCGCCCCGGCTTTTTTTGCTGAGCATATCACGTGGTATGGGATATCCCTTTGGTCAGTTGGGGTCAGCTGTCCCAACTGTTTCCGCTCCCAACTTCTAGTGCATGCTTAGCCTGGGAGGAGCAACGTGAGAAGCAGAAAAAACCTTGATGCTGTGCAAACACTGCTCAGTAATAACTAAAGCATCTCTGTGTTATCAACGCTGTTTTCAGCACAAATTCAAAATACAGCCCCATGCAAGCTGCTGTGAAGAAAATTCATTCTAGTCCAGCCAAAACCAGTATACCCTCATACCAGATTTTCAAGGAGAAGATACACATTCCTGTACCAAGCAGGAGCTCAGGCTAGGGAAGGCACATGAGCAGCCCATGGGACTTTTTTGACAGCTACAGGATGAACCCCATCTTATCACTTGACTACAGCCTAGATTTGCTTCTTTGCCCTGTAAGAACCAACCTACCTGTAAAGCTGGTTACAATTTTTATCTCGTCCTTTACTAGGTGCGAAATGTCCTGCAGTGATTCACAACTAGCCCACAGGGTGCTCTAGTTCTGTCCTCTGTGGACACACAGCACTGCTGCTGGAAGGACGCAGTTCTGGTAGAGATGACTTCAGCTGGCCTGATGCTGCTGGAGAGAAACAGGAGGAGGTGAAGAGAACAGGTTTTGCTCACCTTGCTGCTTCTGTGCCTTCTTATGGGAAGATGCTGCAAACGGGCATCAGTGTATCCATATCATGTAGTCCAGGACAGATACTGCCAAGACAAGAGACCTGACTTCTCCTCTTGACTGTATCCTGCAGCTGCAGTAGAGTTGCTTGGTGCTGCTGTTGTGTTCAGGCAAAAGAACAGGCAGCTTCTGTCCCCTGAGCAGAGGGTGAATGAGGCTGAGACTGTGTCTAAACAGGGCCTGAGCACTCCTCTGGGAGCTCAGCACCACCACATGAGCTCCCCTCACTAGACTGATAGCGGGGCAAGCAGTCTTTCATCATGTTTCAACCTCATCATTTGAAAAAGCCTTTAGGTACTTCTAGGAAAGCAGCTAGATTAGTAAGAACCCCGACAATGTTCCAAGGAGAAGGAGAAGGTGCATGCGTACACTGCAGGAGCTGGGACGTTGCCCCGTTTCTGTGAGATGTTCGCCCCTTCCTTTCACATCTCCTTCAGGACTGGATACGCTTCAGATCAAAGCATATCACAGTCAGGGCAGAGAACAGCTAAGCTAACACAGCTAATAAAACAGGTGTTGCACATGGAGCCTTTAATGCTAAACCCCACATGTAACATAAAAGAGACAACACAAAATCCAAGCAGCTCTGAGGCTTACACAACAGGAGATCAGCAAACCATGCTTCTGCCAGCACAAGCTTTTCTAGTCTCTGTCAAACATGGTAAGCAACACTAGTTGCTAGTACAGCTAGGTACTGTAATACTAGGATATCTTAACAACTTGTCTCTCTTAGCAGAATTACACCCTAGTAGTGAAATATAAATAAAACCACTTAGAGTCTCATACTGAAATAATACCCATTTTGTCTGCCCACTAACAATGCACGTATGTTTGCCCTGTTTCCTTTTAAGCATTACAATAATCACTTAGAGCAAAAATGTGAAAGTAATTATGCAACTATTATTTAAAAAAGAAAAAACTTATAAATAAATACAACTATCTTCTAATTTTCTTTTAGGCACTTTCAGAAAAGCAAAGAAGTCTGTCTCTGCTGAGGGCCTTTTATCACTGCAAATTGGGGCTCAGCTGCTCTCTCAAGCCTTTAAAAGACCAGAGGCAGCCATTATCTCTCATTTTGAGATAAACTAGCATGCAAGAAGGGTGCTAGGGGAAAAAAGGTAGTATTGTTGTATAGCTTTCCAAAAACATTTTTTATTTTTACTTCAGAAGGTTTAATTCAGCAGTAGCGTTTGGTGGGTATATAGTATTAGTTGGCTGTTCTTAGTCTTTGTTATGATTCATCTATGAATATGACTGGTGAGCTCTGTTTCAAGTGGCTTTAGCACTGTTTTACCTATCCTAGAAGTACGTGTACAGACTTAGCTGTACTAGTGTAGCAGGTCAGGATTAACAGGTAAAGTTTGTATTTGCCTGGATTGTTTGACTTGACACAGGAATTTTGGAGGAAGGAGAGTGGGTTCAGGGCTGTCTTGCTCCTAATTTCTGCCTTAACGTCTAAGCTCTGGGTATTTACTCTTTTGTGTACAGCAGGTGTAATTTCTGGAAGAGCAGCCTTACCTAAAACATCACTGTAGTATTGATCCCAACTTCCCCAGAGAAGGTAATGATATATGATATCCTGCACAATGTAGGTGAAGGTGTTTTTTAGCCTTTCCAGGAGAGACATTCGATCTGTTAGGCAGCTTAGGGTAGCTGATACATAAGAAGGAGGTGCTGGGAGTGTCCCACAGAGCCACTGTACTGTGTTGCCTATGGAGAACCGGATGGTGTACACGAAGGGGATACCCAGCTTCTCAGCAAACAGCTCCTCACTGAGTGCCAGTGGGTCTGCCAAGAGGACATCGAAGATGGATGCCCCCAGTCTCTCCATCAGCACCTCATTCTTCAAGACTTCATCACAAATTATTTTGGTTACGTTTTCCAGCTTGTGCACCGGTTGAGCTATCTTGTAAAGACTTTCCCAGACAGGTAGCGCTCTCTCCTGGTAAAACCAAAAATAGAAAGCTTCTTCCAGTAAGGTAGCCATCTCCTTTTTAGTGATCGGCACCTCAACCACCTCGAACTGGAAGGGTGAGGGCTGTGTGGGGTTGAGGATGAGAAAGCACGAAGGCAGCAGCATGGTCACCTCATGGTCCCGGACCACAAGCTCCTGGAGTATGTACTTCATGTTCAGCCAGTAGCTGTTGTCAGCCGGCCAGACCAACACCTTCCCCCTGGACCCCAAGCCCAACACAGCCAGCAGCCACAGCACTACCACCTGCTTCCCAGCCATAGCCTGCCCTGTGTTGCAATGCCCCTGTGGCCTTCCTTCACTGGGAGCAGCAGCGCTCCCAAGCTGGGCTGGGCATGCGTGACACTGGCTTGCTCCGGAGGACAGGGAGCCGAGGTAGCTGGTGTGAAATCCTGTCCTGGGTAATGGCATGTTTTCCTGGGGAAAAAGCTGCCTGGGACCAGCTGGCACCATCTGGTGGTAAATAGCTTGCTGAAGCTGGAAGATGTTCTTCCTCTGGAGCAGTGGGGAGAGCTGTCAGTCCTGGCGGGGCTCAGTCCAGCAAGGACTGCGTCCTCTTGGTCATCCTGGCCCTCCTGCCTGTCTAACTACAGTCTCTATGTTATTTGGTAGAAGAGGTGACTTTTTCATTCTTCTGGCTCTTTGAAGGACAGCTGGGTATGCAGTGAAGGTGTTCACCCACTGTGTGGGTGTCCTTTTGCTTTATAAAGCCACTGAGCATCTGTTTACAGTGCACTTAAGGTGGCGATCCAGAGCTGCAGCTAAAAAGTTGTGTCTCAAAGTGGATATAACTACACGCCAAGTGACTCCAGTATCAGAGTAAGACTGTCCTCATATAAACTTCCCTCTTCCAGAGCATGCATCGCGGGAGACCAGAGCTGGTAGATGATGGTGTGGGCTGTCCTGCCTGCCACTAGGTGCCAATTATGCACCGTAAGTTGAATCAGAAAGTCTGTTAAACAGTTTTATTTAGGGTCACCCTTCTGATGTGCAATGAAGAAATAATTTAAGTCCTTTTCAGTGTGCTAAAAATCATCATTACTGGGCTTCTGCCCAGCTCTGTTATGCAATGTTTTCCTAATGTTGTTGTGCAAGACTTTTGCTACGGCTTCCATGCTGCCTAGAGTGTCCTTTCCAGGATGAAAATGAGGGTGATGGAAGCAGTTGGGTTGTGAGAAGCCAAGCTGAGATACCTCATCTGCTGTATATATGACAACAGTTTAGGGGACTTGTGGAGTCCTGCAGCATGCAGGCAATTGAATCCTGAAAGATTTGCAAGTGCTCTTTTTCATGAGCTTAATATGAGGTTAGTAACAATAGCATGCTGATCATATGGGATTAATACTTAAACAAACATATTTTTCTACATACTCACTCAAAGCAGTCCAGAAGAAAAGCCTGCAGAGGAAGACTTGTTGCTTTCGCTGTTTGCTTGTGGGTGGAGGGTATGTTTTAAATGAAACTTGGTTTGTGCAGAAAGGATTGGTTTTGTATGACCAGTGATGCAAGTGAAGTCGCGATTACAAAGCCACAATGCATTTCAGTATTGCTGCTGAGGGTGGCAGGGTTGGCTTGTAATTCACCAGCTCCCCCCTCCTTGTTACGCTACTCCACAGCTCTGTTCCTGGCTGCTTTCTGTGCAAGCAGTTGTTGGAGGGGGAAATGTCTAAGATGAGCTCCTTATGTGTTCGACCTCCACATTAAAAATAATTATGGCAAAGTAAAATCCATCAATTAGGATGACCACCAATCCCCATCTCAATGCAATGGCATAGCAGCACAGCACCCTGACTGGGGAGTGGGTGCAAATGATGGACCCTGGTGGCTCATTTCCTTTTCCATGTAGGGACATAATGACAAACTTCTTGCTGACCTCTCTCAGACCTTGACTTTGCCACCCTACCAGATTCCTAGCTCTGCAGGTTGTAAGGCAGGAGGCTGTGTAATGAAAAGTGAAGTAGCAGAAGGCTTACCTAGGACCTTGCTATAGTAGATATCCCATTCTCCCCAATAGCTCTGGAAAACGTAGTCTTGCAAGTGGTAAGACATGATGTTTTTTATTCTCTCGCTGAAGGACATGCAGTCAGTGAGCTCAGACAGGGCTGCAGGTGTGTAGGATGGTGGGGCTGGGATCTTGCCGCAGTGCCTCTCCACGGTGGAGGCCGGGGAGAAGCGCAATGAGTAGATGAAGGGGATGGCCAGCTTGAGAGCCAGGAGGTCCCCGCAGAGGGTCACCGGGTCTGACAGCAGCAGGTCGTAGCTAGACCCCTGCAGGTGGGCCATCAGCTCTCGGTTGGTTAGCACTGCATTGCACATTAGCCTGTTCATCTGGTGCCAGTTTTTGGACAGTTTTCCCAGCTCCTTATAAAACTGCCAGAAGGTCAAGGTGGTTGGCCTGTTATTCAGCCACAGTGCCACGACATCCTCAATCAGGTTTTCAACAGTGTCTTTCTTGAAGGGCACATTGTAGACCTCAAACTTCTCCGCGGCCTCAGCCCTGGGTTTAATGAAGAGGGAAGCGTTGGATACCAGGACGGTAACGCTGTGCCCACGGTGGATGAGCTCTTGTATAACTATCTGCACATTCAGCCAGTGGCTGCCTTCTGTTGGCCAGATCAACACATTCCCACAGAAGACAGGCCCTAGAATAGTGACCTGAAAAAGGAGCAGCTGGAGGTATTTCTTAGAGCTGGTGAGTTTTGTGGCCATGGCAGGGTTAAGGCCTGGGAGTTTTCCCTTCCAGTTGGGAGTGCTGCACTTCTGTGTTGTGTTTGATGGCTCTTCACTAGCACTCTTGGCAAAAGCAAGAATTTGCTGTTGCCCAGGTGGCACCTTTGAAACCCACGTTTGGTCTCAGGTCTGAAAAGACAGAAAAGAATGTTTGGCGATTGTTTTCCCTTTCTGCCTTCTACCCTGTTAGATTCCCCCTGAGGGAGCTCCTTTCCCTGGTTAGCAAGGGGGCATCAATCCCTGCTGCTGCCAGAGGTCTGCCTTCAGGCTACTTCCCTTGCACAAGAATTTAATCCTTTATTTTTTTTTACCTTTTGTAGTTTTTCTGAGGAATCCTTACCATGAAATAAAAGCAAATAACAGGGGGTCATTTCTAGCTGTGTAATTACTGTATCAGTAAATGCTGGCAGATTTACTATAAGTATTAGCAGTTAAGTGGCACTGCTGCCAACACTGGAGAAATACTGAGATTTGTTGGAGAGTGTATGACCACATCTGATTTTAAAATGCCTGTTTTCAATTGCAACAGCTATGGTATCTGTACACTGTAATGTTTCTGTTACTTATGGCAGCAAACCTACCTGTACATAAAGATATTATTTCTCTTATTCTGAGAGTTTCCCAGCTTTTTCCACATTTCTTTCCAGGAGCAGCACAGGGGATTACTTAGCGAACAGGCAGCAGTGCTACAGGGAGTGCTTGGTTGAAGATATTGCTAGACTTGGGGTAAGACCCCTGGGCAACACAAGGTGGAGGGACCGCTACTATGGGACTAGCAGTGGCAAATTATACCGTAGGCATCCTTAAGCCTCCTCAACCCATCTACAGCCATGTCTCTGCTGGTAAATAGGAATTACTTGTAGTCATGCCCCAGCCCCTGCAGAGAGCTGCTGCCTCTCCAGGCTTCACCATTAAATCAAGTTGGTGCATCTTTACAGAGGAAGAAAGCGCAAATGAACCAGTCCCCTGGATGCCAGCTCCGATGCTCAAATTGCTTGTGTTGCTCCCATGAACTAGCAATGCCAGAGGCAGGGCAAGGAAGGAGAAACCACAGGATACATTTAAGTGGCTGACTTGGAAGCAGCATCCTTTTTCAGGGTGAGATGTTAGAAGTGCTGATGTTTCGCATGCTGAGAGAAGGCACCCTTCCTTTGGCTGGTGATAATGCCAATAACAACATATAGTTTGTTCTGGTATTTGACAAGTGGTTTCCGACTGCTCCCAGACAACTCTTAACGCAGGGAGCTCATTGCTACTGCCTGGGGCACATCACCACCAACCTGGTCATGTTGTGGGCTCAGTGCAGGTGTCTAAACATGGGTCTGGGGCCCTTCTGGCCCCTAAAGGTGCTTCTGAGAGCAAAAGCCACATCTGCTGGGGTGGCTCTCACTTGGAAAGTCGGCGCTTGAATGTAAGGTGCTATGTCCTGGAAGGAGCCCTTAACCATTAGGAGCCAAAATGACAACTAAAACCCATGCATGTAATGATACACTTGATCCAACGCAATTTGAGGAATTAGTGCCATGCAACAAAAAACTCTTACCTAGCAGAATCGTCCAAGATAGATAAGCATCGTGCTCTGAGTTGCAAGGTGCAATTTGCTATGCCATTTTGCTTCTGTTTCTTGCTGCTCACCTCCTCTGTGCCTGGGCTGCTCTGGTGAGGTTGGATATCAGGCAGAAGGAGCTTAAATAAGTTACCCTCTGAACGGGGCTTTTCAAAAGGAGGAAGTAATACGATATGGGGTGATCACAACAAGGCATGTATTCTGGGATTATTCATTGCTGTGTTAAGCTCCGGTAACTTAATAGTCAAGATGGTCTTCCCCATGCTAGGGTGTATTATAATGTTATTACAGAGCGAGATTCTCAGAAGGACTTCATATCCTCTAGCTCAGAAATATGGTGTCTGACTGCTAAAAAGATTTTTCACTCCCTTTAGGGTCCCAGCTGGCAAAACAAAATTGTTTTTTAAGTAATAGACTTGTTTATAAACTGTCCACAGGAACAAAGAGAAAATCTTGTGGTTTGTTTGCAGAGTTTTTTAAAAGTTGGTATGTTACCTGTGCTGGGTGTGTGGCCCTTGATTCTGGAGATCTAGGCAAGTTTTTATAACTTGAAAATACAGGAATCTAAAGATGCACCTCCATGTTTTTTAAAAATTGTTCATAATATTCAACCTGACTTTTTCTAAACCCTCAGAATTCAGAGGGAATTATGCCAGCATGTTTCAACAGTAATTTGGCGTTTCAGCCAGGAGTTTCACTACGATCACTCCATAGACCTTTGTATTCAGGATAATATCTTTTTTCAGGCTAATTTAGTTTATTTGGGAAAGTTCTATAAGAAACTTAAAGCTTTTCCAGCAACTGTTGAAAGGTTCATGTGGGCTAGGGCAGATGGGAACTTGAGTTTCATTTCTAACCCCTCAGTAACTAATTCCTCTGTAGCAAATGAGAGCTACAACTAGGGAAACCAGAGGGTTAAATTTGTCTTGTTTCCATGGCCAGCTTTTAAAGATGATACTCAGATTACTCCTAATGCATGGAAGATAAGTATTTTGAGAGGATTAAAGGGCAAAATCCAGCAAATGAGAGAAAAGTGAGGCTGAAGAAATTAGATGGTGTTAAGTGTCTGAATTTCACACATCTAGCATTACTAAGTAGAAGTGCTACAAACAGTGATGCAACCTCTAGCCTTGTTAAATAACAGGCTTTTTGAGGCAAAGGTGAGTTACGCAAAAGTTAGGCAACACAAACTGGTGTTTCTCACATACGGGTCTCTTCACCATTTTGCTGAATAGGGGTTACGGTGTACATGGCACCTTTATTTCCAGAAAACCTTGATGCCAGCCATCACCTCAAACATTCAGTGCCAGGGTAGAAAAGGGAAGCTTTTGCCCTGAGAAGCACCTAATGTCTCTGTGGTTTTTCTTTCGCTTACTGAAAAAAGCAGCTTCTGGAGCAGACTTGAAAGTATTGACTA
Organism: Burhinus bistriatus; assembly: GCA_013397275.1. Classification (NCBI taxonomy): domain Eukaryota; kingdom Metazoa; phylum Chordata; class Aves; order Charadriiformes; family Burhinidae; genus Burhinus; species Burhinus bistriatus. Next base: position 128,242 of record VYXH01011096.1, on the reverse strand, counting down.
TCTTTTTCTTTTTTCTTTTCTTTTT
>VYXH01011096.1:78140-113509 GCA_013397275.1 Burhinus bistriatus | reverse complement strand
GGGCGGCCGCAGCCGGCGGGCGGGAACCGGGGGCGACGCCGCCTCCCGGGCGGCCTCGGTGTCCCGGGACGGGGCCGAGCGAGGGAAACGGGGGCAAGTGGGGCAAAACAGGGCCGTTTCCACCCTTCTCCCCCGGCTCGCTGCCTCCGGTGCGGGACCGGGCTACCGGCCGCTGCCCGTTAGGTGCCGCCTGGAGCTCAGGTGGGTGCCCTGCCGGCAGGCAGCTGCCGGTTGCCGGCCCGGCGCCTCCCCACGGGCAGCGTGGTGCCGCCCACTCCCCTCCGGGGGCCCCCTCTCGGCGGGGGGCTCTCGCCAGGACCCGCGGGTGGCCCTGGGCAGGCGCCGCGTGGTTTGGTTTCCTCTCCCCCCGCCGGTGCGTGACCCTCCACGGGTGCCCGGGGCTACAGCTCGGCCTTTGGGGCCGGCAGCTCCTGATCTCCACCATGGAATCGGCCCCAGCTCCATCACACCAGCGGCTCCTGGGCCCGGCTCCTGGCAGGGCGGAGGAGAGGACAAGGGGACCCAGCGGGGCAGGGGGTCTCCCAGGGCAGCCGGTGGCCCCTCCTGCCACTGGGCTCCTCCTCCTGGTGCTGGTTTCTTCTCCCCAGCTCTTTTTTGGAGTGGAAAATGCCTTCAGCCTGGCGCTGGCTCTGCCAGGGAGAGCTCAAACTCCAGTGAGTGTGGGAGCTGCTGCTGGGGGGAACTGGTTTCTGCTGGGGTTCAACCCTTGAGCCTTCCCCGGCGTGTCACCCTCGCAGGTGATCCCCAAGGCCAGAGCCGACAGCATTGGGCGCTGCCACAGTGGGGCCTCGGGGCGGCTCTGGGGCCTGTGCAAAGCCCTGCTTTTACTGAAAACCTTCTTTTTCAGCTCAAAACATGCTGCAGTGGGAGAGCTCCAGGGATCTCCACTGGCTCCTGCAGCTCCGTTGATGAGAGGGTGAAGCCAGCCTGGCCAGAGCCCAGGGAGCAGTTTTGTGCTGGGGGCACTTTGGCTTTGGCTCTCATCCTGCTGGCGGGGTGGTCGAGGGACAGGGAGGGGGGGCTCTGTGCCCCGGTGGGGCTCCCCATGGGGGCCCTGGGGGGAAGGAGGGGAGCCGGCATGTCGGGGCAGCTCCGGTGGGTTGCCATGGGTGCCAGTGCACGTCCCTTGGGGCTGTCAGGTGCTGTCAGGGTCTGGGCCAGACCCTGCTGGTGCTGGTGTGGTGGGTGCACTGTCCCCATCCTGGGGCTAATGGTCATCAGTCTGTGCCACCGCAGCTGCTGCCCAGGGTGGGTGGATTTTCAGCCACATCCTGGCTCTCTCCAGGGGAGAAATGAGATGATTCTGGTGTCCTGTCTCCGTTTCTCCTTCCACTGCCGAAAGCACTGGCGAGGGGCTGGGAAGAGCTGCCCGTGCCTGGGAGGCAGCAGGGTTTGCAGGGGCAGCAGCTCCAGGGGCTCTTTGGGCCATTTCGTGCCACTAGGAGCTTCAACTGTCCCACGTCTCTCCCTGTGCAGAGACAGATGGACAGAGGAGCCCCAGCCACACTGGGAGCCAACCCCGATGGAGGGACCCACGTGGGGTGTGGAGCCCCCAGGAAGAAGCTGGGCTGCCTGCACTGAGAGGCTGCTGCTGCTTGCCCAGAACCTGGCTGGGGAGAGCCCTGCCTGTGCCCAGGCACCTCTGCCCGCCCAGAGACACTGGGGGGACTTCAGCGGCTCCAGCTTGCTTGCAGCTTCAGGTTGGTTGTTTCAGCCCCTGTGTTGTTTTGTTTTGTTTCTGCCCCCATTTTGTTTCTGCTTCAGCTCGTGGATGGCTGCAGTTCTTTTGTGGCTCCAGCTCGTGGATGGCTCTGGCTAGTTTCAGCTCCAGTTCGTTTCAGGTCCAGCTCGTGGATGGCTCCGGCTCCAGTTCATTTGCAGCCTCTGGTCATTTGTTTCTGCCCCTTGGTTTGTTTCAGGTTCAGCTCATGGATGGCTCCACCTTGTGCTTGTTCTTGCTTCCAGCAAGTTTTAGGCTCCAGTTGGGTTTCATCTTCTCTGGCTTCATTTCAGCTCCAGCTTATTTGCAACTCCAGTTCAGTTCCATCTCCAGTTTGTCTGTGGCTTCAGTTCATTTCTGCTCTGTCTCATTACACCTTGTGCTTGTTGAATTGATCTTTGCTTCTGACAGGGTTGTAAATCAATCACTGTCATAACTTGAATATGAACTGTCATAATTGTACATTGTCTAAATACGGGCTAATGAGTTAATGACTATTCTGGCTGTCGTACACACCTTGAATAAGGAGTTGGACACATAAAGATGGTGTGAAAAGTGCCTTTTCCCCCAGAGACTCTCTCAGACGTTGAGTTTGGCCTGGTATGTGCTGGCCTCCCAAGCTTCAGGGACCAACACAACTGGACCCCCACCTCTGGCAGGGGTCCACACAGGTGCCCTCATCCTGGTCCCCACCTCACTTCTCCCCAGCCCCCAAGCTGCTCCTGCCTGTTGGCCCCATTCCATTCCTGCCCAGCTTCCGCCTTACCCAGAATGGCTTCTGCTGTAGGTGAGCATGACCACAGCCCGAGTGTTCTCCAGTTGTCTCTCTTCTTCCTGGGCATTCCCCAGCAGCACCCCACTGCCAGGGCATGGTGGGACATCGCCCAGACCCTCTCCTCACCCTGCAGCACTATGGGCTGGGCTGTGCTGGGCACTGGGATCTCATCCCAGAGCTGTGGAAACAAGGTCCATGTTGGTTGCGTTGGTGTGGAGAGGGATTGGAGAGAAACTGCCCTCTCTGCTCCCTGGGTGCTCAGGGCATGGGACCCATGGCCCAAATGCTCCCCACCTGGAAGGTCTCTTTTCCTTGAACCCTTTCGAGCACCTTTCCCATCAATTCCCACCCACTGGGTTGGGGCCAGGGAGACCCATCATCCTGAAATTAGGTCCAGGATGCAGACACAAGGTACAAGCTGCAGGCATCAGCCTGGACATTCCCTGGGGGTGGGCTGGAAATCCTGCAGCACCCTTGACACCAGCAGAGAGCACAGCTGGAGAAAAGGTGGGGGAACCCACAGACACAGGAGCGGGCAGCAAGCTGGAGGGGCTGGTAAGGTCCGATGCCAATACCAGCAACCCAGGCTTTGGGCCTCGGCACCCCAGGACTGTGGCATGGTGCTGGCACAAGGACGGCTCCTTGGGCAGCTCCAGGCTGGGCTCTGCCCCTTGCTGGGTCTTCCTTGTGAAAAACAGGTGGGAAGAACAACTCCATCAAGTAGGAAGCTAGGTGGGAGTCCAGGAAGCCATTCCTGAGGTCGTGAGGTGACAGAGGTAGGTGCGAGGGGCTGGGTGAGGACGGGGAAGGCGTGGGAACAAATGTGTGCCTGGGAGAAGGGAGGGCCACTAGGACCAGCCCCGTGCAGAGGGCTGCTGGTGACATAGGGACACACATGGGGGACACACAGCACCGTTGAAGTGAAGAGGTGTGATGCTGTGCTTGTTTTGGCTGGGATAGAGTTAATTTTCTTCATAGTAGCTAGTATGGGGCTGTATTTTGGATTTGTGCTGGAAACAGTGTTGATAATACAGGGATGTTTTTGTCATTGGTGAGTGGTGCTTACACAGAGCCAAGGCCCTTTGTGCTCCTCACATCACCCCACCAGTGAGCAGGCTGGGGGTGCACAAGAAGTTGGGAGGAGACACGCCCAGGACAGCTGACCCCAACTGACCAAAGGGATATTCCATACCATATGATGTCATGCTCAGTACATAAAGCTGGGGGAAGAAGAAGGAAGGGGGGGACGTTCAGAGTGATGGCACTTTGTCTTCCCAAGTAACCGTTACGCGTGATGGAGCCCTGCTTTCCTGGGGATGGCTGAACACCTGCCTGCTGATGGGAAGCAGTGAACAAATTCCTTGTTTTACTTTGCTTGTGTGCATGGCCTTTGCTTTTTTCTATTAAAGTGTCTTTATCTCAACCCACGAGTTTTCTAACTTTTACTCTTCCAATTCTGTCCCCCATCCCGCCAGGGCAGGGGCAGGGAGGGAAGTGGGTGAATGGCTGTGTGGTGCCGAGAAGGACAGTTGTGGTTTAACTCCAGCTGGCAACTAGGACCACACAGTCATTCACTCACACCCTCCCCACCCCACCCCCCCGCCAGCCCCAGTAGTGTAGGGAGAAGAGGGAGAAAAAGGAAAAAAATCCTCATGGGTTGATATAAAGACAGTTTAATAGAACAGTAATGGGGGGGGGAAGATTATACAAAATTATGATGCAATACAGTTGCTCACCACCCCATGATCGATTGTCCAGCCTGTCCTGAGCAGCGATTGTGCATTCCTGCCCCCGCAGCCAACCCCCACTTATATACTGGACATGACATCTGTGGTATGGAATATTCCTTTGGCCAGCTTGTCCCATCTGCGCTCCCTCTCAGCTTCTATGGGAAGCTGAAAAAGTCCTTGACTAATATAAGCATTACTTAGCAACAACTAAAACAATATGTATTATCAACATTATTCTCCTACTAAATCCAAAACACAGCAGCTGCTAGGAAGAAAATTAACTCAATCCCAGCTGAAACCAGGACAGATATTTTCGTCTTCCCGAGCGCTTCAAACAGAAACAGGAGCAGACCTGCTTTCATACCCATTCTTCCAAGAATTGCTTAAACCCCATGGCATTGTTACACTTCCCGGTCAATGGATTCAAACCTTTCAACCGCAGTCAGGGCTGTGCATCAGCCACCAAATCCAGGCAAACGAGGGGTGTCCCACATGAGCTAACAGAGAGGGGAGATCAACAGGTGTGTAACATACTTTATTTGCAGGAGAAAACTGATTTCCGTCTCTCTGTTCCACCAGAACAGCTTCTGCCTTGCCTCCTGTCATCTAACACAGCCCCCTCCACCCCATCACCCGCCTCTCAACATTTTCTCTCTCCCAATATTCCCTTTTTTTCCCCAAGAGTCCACTGGGGGGTGACACAGACTCAGATCCCTGCCTTCTGGGTGCCTCATCTTCAGGCAAATGATTTGTTCCCCTTAGTAGCATATGCAATTTAATAACTGCATGTAGTTTTAAAAGCAGTTTATAGTTATAGGCAAGAACTAAGCGTACGTCCTTCTGCTCACAGAATTTGAATCAATGCACAATTTGTGTTTTACCCTGTTGTTTCCGCAGTGCCCAAGCAATGCATTAACAGCAAATCATTTCTGAAATCAGAGAGGTTTGGGGCAGGATCAGATTTCCGAGGGTGCACTTTTTCCCCCGGGGCAGTCCCCACCGAAGAGCTGGGATGGCCCGAGGTCCCACCAGCACAGCCCTTACTCTTGCCAGGGCTGAGAGGCTCAGAGCTGCTCCTGGCCCAACGCTTGTCATTTGCCCGGTGGCTTCCAGTGGCAAAACTACATCAGTGCAGAACGACTCTGGGCTTAGAAGAGTGAATAACTACGTGGAAAATGTAAATGGCAGCTTTGTGAGCCTGGTGCTACTCATAATAGCTTCCTTCCCACTTGCAAGAACAGTCTTTCCCCCAGCAAAGCCCTCCAGTGCAATTAGCAAACATAAATATTGCAGTTTGCATTTAAAAAAACACCCAAAGCTTGTTGCCCAAAGTTGTTCAAAACCTGCAAACAGACTAAATTAAGTGTCATGGTTAGAAAAACTCCTTTTCTTATAGTGGCTGGTTTTGGTTGGGTAGCTGATGCTGTGGGTTAACCTATAGAAGCCCTCACCCTTTCCACCACACTGACCTTTTCAGTGGTAATTCCCTAAGTAATTTTGATATAGGAAAATGATTCTCACTATGACTAGATCAAGAAGTACTTATACTTAATTCTAGCATGGAAGAAACCTTTTCCTTGAAAGTAGAGCCGCGTGGCCTCAAACTGTGTTCAGTAACAGCTGCTGTATCAAATTATTTTTCCTTATTGCCATCTCCATCCATTTGTGTGGGCTACAAGATAACCACTGCCCCCTCCAGCAAAATCAGGGACTTATAGGGCAAGTCAGTTCAGCTATAGGTAATTTTAAGGTAGTTCATGTTGTGGTGACTTCATCGGTTTTGTTCTTTCAAGTGTTATATGCCAGCTTTACATGGAAAATATTTATGGTAAATAAGATAGAAAAAAGTCTAGTTCTGTCTTCCAAGGGCCAAGTTTATACAGTCCTATTTTCCTTCTGTTATGACCAAACCAGGAGTTTTCCTTCCGTCTGAAACAGAAAACAGTAGGCTGAAGTAAAATTAAACAGAAAGAGAGGAATGAATCACTCCCCTATTTAGAACAGGATGAGGATGTTTTAAAAAAAACCAAACAACAACAAAACAAATAAACCACCAACCAACAAAGCCTGTAAAAAGCACAGAAGGATATTTTGCTGGCACCAGTATAGGCTGGGGGTGGACCTGCTGGAAAGCAGTTCTGAGGAGAAGGATCTGGGGGTCCTGGTAGATAGTAAATTATCCATGAGCCAGCAATGTGCCCTTGTCTCNGCTCTAGGCATTCCTGCGTCAGCAGGGGAATTGGACTAGATGATCTCTAGAGGTCCCTTCCAACTCTGAAAATTCCCTGATTCCGTGATTTTAGTAGTAATCTTGCTGGTGCAGCTGCTAATATAAATGTTTTCTAAGAACAGTACATTTTATGAACCAATGTGTGACAGTTAACCCATGAAGGTTTGTGCACTGAGACCAAGGTTTGGGGAGCGATTACCTTTGGCCTCACTGATTTGAGGTGGGTTTAATAATTCAGCTTTGCTTCAATTTCTGCAAAAAATGAGAAAGCCCTTCCCAAAGCCTGGCAGGGAGGTAGTGGCATTGGAGTAGCTGGAACTGGAGAAATCCAGCAAAACCTGATCAAAATACCTCCTTGGTGCTGCAGGGCTTAGTTTGGCAAGGGAAAGGAAATTCAATTGCACTCTTGTGGCCCCCATCCTCTTGGCCAGGGAAAATGTTTCCCGATGGTGCCTCTGCAGCCACTCGTTGCTCAGCAGAAGACCAGCTCCAAGGAGAAGCTCTTGATTCAAAGCAGTGTAGTCCCACCATTTTCTGAACAACTTGGTCTCATCTGCTTTTTATGGGAAAAGCTACTTCGTGTCCATGGAAATGCTCTGAGCTCATCAGGCTGTACTCTGAAGCAGCTTTTCTTGTGTTCCCTTTTCTTCACATCTTTGAGTTTCTTGGGTTATTTTTAGTTTAAAGTTACTGTCACATTTACGGTAGAGATGTGTGCAGCGGGTTGAAGAAGCTACCGCCCAGTAAATCAGCACAAGAACCACCATTCAACTTGTCCACTATTTCATTTTACACCCTTCTATTTGATTTATTGGAGTAAATCATGTCAAATGCATATCTACATATATTTGTCCATTATTTTCTTGGAGGACCTTTCCGTCCACTGGCAGCATTGATGGTGAGGACCAGGACTAGGGTGCCAGGTGGGAGTGAGCCTGTTGGTGGCTCAAGGGTCACCTGCTGCACATGTGAGCAGGAACTTATGCCAGCTCTTCTCAAAGCAATTGTGTTTTTATGTGTATTCATGCACTTATGTTTCCCCTGTTAATGGTGGATGATTTACAGGAGCACAGAGAAGAGGCTGCTCTCTGGTAGGCGATTTAAGTGCTGCATGACCTTGCTTTTTGAAGGGTCATTAAACCTTTGAATTGCATTTACCCTTATGGCTTTGAAGTCAACTATCTTATACATGAGTGGTAGAACTCTAAAAGCCCTGTTTTGGCGTCCTAGCTCCCCCCACTTAATTTTTGCTATTTTTGGCTACTCTTTTCTCCTATTCCTCCACGAAACCAGCTCCTATCTATCACTCCCATGAGAAAAATACAAGCAGTAGAAAGTTTAACAAGACCTCTACCAGAGTTTTCCTACAAGTTGCATGCTCAGAGGTCCCACTGCCATTACTGCAGTCCTTGGCTTCACTAAGTTTGAGCTGTAAATATACTACTTACAGCTGGAACAGCATCAGTAAAAACACTTCTGGCCAAAGTGTCGATAATATGGCTTTCATTCAAATTTTGGGAACAGCATATGACTGATATTACAAGGACTTCCAGCTCCTAAGATCTTTAATGTAATGACTGCTAAAAAAGAAATACTGCAAACCTCTCAAAATGCTCATGTGATTTCCCAGTGTTAAAATAGCTGGTGCTTTAAGGGGTACCTTTGGGACACAGCATTATAAATTTCCTCTTACAACAAATGTTACAAGGAGATCCAACCCTGCAAAACTGCATCAATGCCGTGAAACTTGTTTGCTGGGCGCCCTTCCACCTTGCCAACACACTGTGTCCCCAGGCATAGAACGAGGGACCAGTTTGTCACCGCTGCACTTGGCAGAGCACATCACGCCCTCCTACATAAGTGCCGTAGCAAAGGCATTCCCACTCCTGAGAAGCCAGAGCAGCGTGGATGTGCTGCATGTGTTCTGCTGATGGCTTCTCATGCGTCATGTCCCAGGAAGCCTAATTTAACTAAGGAAAAGACTTGCAAACATTACAAACGGTGTCTGTCTCCTGAGTGCTTTGAGGGAAGCAGATAACCCAGTCAGGCAGAAGGAGTCAGGTTGGACAGAAAAGATACAAGAAGGAAACTTGAAAGACAGAAGCACATCTCAGACAGAGTGGGGAAGGGCACCTAAAGCACCAAGAGGTCGTACTGGGAGAGACGGAGAAAGAAACACCACTTAAGCACCGTGGCTTTGCTCATTGCAAATTTTAACTCTGTAACATAAACCACCCTGGGCTGTGTCCAAAAATACCTCCTGTGAAGCCAAGGGGTGAGGAGGAGGGCTGATGTGATGGTCAGGTGGATTCAAGCTGCTCACTGCTGTATGAAGAGGCAGGGTGCTGGACTTGAGGTCATGCTTTGCACTTCCAGCTGGTTCCAGCCACTCCTGCCAGCCAGAGCCACATATAGCCTCTGCTCAGCTGTAGCAAGGACATCCTTACAGGATGACTTTTGGCCTCTTTTCCAAGCACCCCTCTGGCTAGTGAACTGCAACTGTCCTGAAAAGTTTCTTGGGAAAAAGTAATTCTGCTGATCCAGACACAGAAGACAGAGCCTGACCAGCTGGCTGGCCTTTTTTCCACCTGGGCAAGATATTGAGTGCCCTCTGTTTACCAAAAGCACTTGGCATTTGGCCCACACAAACCACAAATGATACCTTCTCACCTGAAGGGAATGAAAGTGTTTCAGCTCCCCACATGCAACAAGTCTCTTTTGTTAAACACCCTTTCAATTTCAAATACCATGATTAATTTCTGTCGGCCCATGGAAGGCATCTATGCCAGACCATCCAGCTCAGACCATGCCCAGAGCTACCATCCACTTCAATTACTGCTTCAGATCCACAAAGGATGCAACCTTGGTGGTTTCTCCAAACAAAACCCACCTTGGGCTCAGACAAAGAGATTGTCATGTGCCCTACAATCAGAGCAACATCAAGTACCTTCTGAAGACATCAGTTTACCTAAAATAAGCCCCAAAACTTGTGTCCTTCATACTGTCCTGCGTTGAACCGATCTTAAAAAACACAACTAAAAGGTTTAGGGACCCATTTCTGGTTAAAGGTGCTTTTCTGGCACTCTGATCTGTTTGCAAATGGCTTAGGAGCAGGAGGCAGTGAAGCTTAAACAGCAATCATCCATCAGTGTCCCCCAGTTTTGCAGTTTAACAGGCAGTTCAAGTACCCCAAGGGATGAGGGACTGCTTACCAACACCCTCCCCACAAAAAATTCTTTCCTCTCTACAGCTGTCACCTCCCATGGCTCAAGGACAGCCCAAACCCCTTCGGCTGCTAAGCTGGTACAATTCTGCTATCAGGGGTATACTCAGAAAGCATTGCCAGATGAGACCACCTCCCCAAAAAGCCCTTTTTAGGAAAAAAAAAAAATCAAGAAAGTAATTTGTTTAAACAAAAGCAATACAGATTTGGACCAGCAGTTCCATGCTTCTGGGATTAAGTTAACATTTTTAATAGGGAAAATATAAAGTAACCAGAGAAACAAAACAGAAATAAGAAAGCTCATTCCCAACTCCTGGTCACTGTACCTTCCCAGGGACTCCTACTCCTGGCCTTTGCTGCAGCTAGTGCTATGCTGGGACAGTAGTCTGCTCTGTCCATGCCTTGAGGTCCTGGAGGAGCTCCTTGTCTCCTTGCCTACAGCTCCTCCAGCTGCTCCATGCTCCTTTCAAGCTCTCTATACTGGAAGTGCATGGGGCCTTCACTGCACTGGGGCTCTAGCCAGCTCTGTCTCTAGCAGTTTTAGGGAAAGCCATGTTCAGAAGTGGGGGGATGCTTGGGACAGTCTGCCTGAGCCTGGCACGGGAGTGAGACGGGGGAAGGTGGACCAATGCAGCAGATACTGTCCTGACAGTCTGACTTTATGAAGGTTGCTGTTGTGCTGCCCCATTTCAACTAATTAAATGTGCTCTGTGTGCTCTTGGCAAGCTTCAGTATCGCGCTCACTGGATCCTCTACCACCCCCTTCTCTGTTATTTTATTTTATCTGGCAGAAGCCAAGCAGTCATACTTTGAAACTGAAGGTGCTCTCAACACTTTTCTTCCAACAATCGGGTCCCTAGGGATCCAGCCCCTCTCCTGTAAGATGGTTGACTCCAGGATTTAATATGTACTCCCGTTTCACCCTGGCAAAGGTCCTTCTGCCATGTCTGTGCCCTTTGTACTTCCACATTACTGGTCCATCAACCCACTTCCTCCCACCTACTGCATTATGTTCTAATGTGCTTGTTCCTTAGACTCCCAGGATTTGTGCAGAAGCACACGAGCAATCCCACTATCTTAATTTCCTTGTAGCCTGCTGGCAACATTTCCCAAGTTTGTCCAAAAAGCCCCTGTCACCCCTGGACAGCCAGCCACCTTGCTGTAGTGTTGCACTTCATACGTTGCTGTCAGCCCCCCTGTGTCACTAAAAGTGCTGCCAACCAACCTCCTGATCGCCCTGAGTTTATCCAGATAAGATAAGGGAAAGAGCTGGTTTCAAAGTCTTTAGTCCACGCTTCTGTTTTCTCACTTGGCACCTTCCCAAGTGACAGGAGAGCTCCCAGTTTTCCAGTGAAACCTCTGTTGTAAATGTAAATTCACGGGCACAAAGCATAGCTGTGTGGGTGTTACTACCTTGCCCGTGTGTACCAGACATGACCTGTCATCCTGGGCAGGAACAGGCATGCTTCTTCTCTCCACCTGCTTCATCCTGTCAGACAGGGATATTCCATGCCAGGCTCACTGCGTGGGCAAGGTGCATCAGCAAGACATGTCAGACCAGGAGCTGCCTCAGCTCCTCAGCTGCTGACCGTCCAAGTTGTCTTTCTTCAAACCAGCTGCACTACTTGCACTCCCTTGACTTGCTCTGAGGCTGCATTTGATGGACGGGAGCACCCCAAAATTCCTACTCCCACCTCAAAAAGCAGAACTGAAACATTTTATTATCTTTCTTTGGTAAAATGAGGCAGGCCGGGCTTTTGATCATCAAAGTTTTGTTCTTTGAAAGGAGGAGCCGTCTAGTCATGGGTTCATTGATTGCATGCCCAGCAGGAATGTTTGCTTGGGTACAGCCAAGCCACGCCTCTGATGACTGTAACAGGCAATGCTGTCTCTCTTTTGATATACTATCAGCTGGGTTTATCAGAGTATCAACACAACCTCCCCACTCCAGGATTTGTCCCTTCTGGCCAGCTCTCCCTGCAGAGTGGGCAGGGGCTGCGTGGGAGCCAAGCTCACCTCTTATTTCAAAGAATCTTAACAGCAGGTTTCGAGCTACTTATTTACTTTTTTTGGTCTGTGCAGGAAGTCTGAGCTAAAAAAAAAAAGACAGAAGTATAATTACTCTGGCACGCCTGCATTCCTGCTCCAGGCTCATGCAGGGAGGGACTCTTTCTTGTTGGAGCCAGGAAGAGGATCTGATCCCTGGAGATCATTGCCACAAAGGTGTGTAACTGAAACCTGCAGCCATGCTGAAACAGATATTATCGGACATGTACATCGATCCTGACCTGCTGGCAGAACTCAGCGAGGAGCAGAAGCAGATCCTCTTCTTCAAGATGAGGCAGGAACAGATCAGACGGTGGGAGGAAAGAGAAGCTGCTGCGGACAAGGCTTCAGCAAAGAAGCCACCGCCTAGAAAAGGTAAGTCTCTGCCTGCCCGCTGCTTACCCCTCTGGCACAGATCTGGCCAAGTCAACTGCTCCCTAGAAATAGGAGGTAATATGTCCTTAGAGTAATTTCTTCTCCCAGGGACAAATCATAGTTGTATTTCCAAATCGTAACTAAACCCACCTGTGATGGTGTAGTTTTGGCCAGGCACGCAATGGTTTTACTCCCTGGCCCAGACACTCTGTTCTTGACCAAATTGCTCAGCTCCCCTAGCTGGGAAGACTGGGCTTACTTGCCCCCGGGAGATGCATTTCACTATGTTTCCCACTTAATGGGGCCTCTGAATCTGTCTATAAAACAACCATGGACTTGAATGTCTGTCGCGGGGCACCAGATCTGCAGGGGGGTTCCTGTTGTGCCCAGCTCTCCCCTGCATGCTCTGTTTGCAGGTAGTTCACCTTCACACAGTTTGGGGAGGGCAGTAGCAAGGAATTAAAGCAAGAAAGGAAACAGTGGTGAGTCTTCTCCCTTGCCCCAGACTCAGAAATGCCTCCTTCACTGACCTGGCTTCAGTACTGAGAAACGAAATGGAAGGTGTGTGCTGTGTCCCCAGCCGAGCTTTCCCCACATACAGCTGCTTTTGGAGAGGCTCTGCCATCAGCAGCAGCCAGGAGGGCACAGCAGGTGGGACACAGGACCTGCACGGAGCTGCCAAGCAAACTGCGTTTGCCAAAGAACTGCTTCTTTTCCAGCCAATGGGAAGTCAGTGACATGGAAGCTCGGCGCTGACAACGATGTCTGGGTCTGGGTGATGGGCGAGCATCCTTCAGATAAGTCATACGCAGACATCTGTGAAGAGATCCAGGCACAAAGGGCAAAGCGCTTAGTGAGAGAGCAAGGCAAGGAGGGCAGGTAAGCACCCTTCAGCTGGAGGACTCAGTGGGTAGACAAGGAGGAGAAGGCATTTCTAGGGTCTCAGAGGCCGGAGTCTTCTCTGTAGGGGCTGTGGTTACCACTGTCACACTCAACTTGCAGGCAAAAGGCACAGGCAAAGGTTGGCTTTCTGCAAGTACATACAATGCTGGCAGATACTAGCTCCAGCCTGAAGCTTGCCCTGGCTCATTGAGCCTCCTGTGATGTGGCTCCTGCACAGTACCCTTTGCAGACCACAGGAAATGTTAATGCAGGTGATGAGTTTGGATTGCACTGATTCACCAATGGATGCCCATGTACAGCAGGATGACAGTTACTCACTACGAGTCATTGATTCAATTATTCCACCTACCTGATTTGGAGATATGATAGCTGCCCGCATGCACGTTGCTTCATCACAGCACTGCTCTGCTCATGTGCATCTTCCTCGCAAGATGCTCAGAGAGCAGAAAGTGGCTCCCTTGGGTTCCTAAGTCCTCTCTCTCTTGCATTTCAGAGGGACTGACTTTTCTGTAACACGGTCTCTACATCCACAACCTGGAGTCCTGGGTGAGACAGATCTTCACATGAATAAAAAAAGCACTGTGGAGAAAAAGAAGGAAGGTGGGCGAAAAACTACTGCTGCTACAACAGGGAAAAGCCAGGAGCTCTCTAAGGTAGTTTTCCCCCTTTTATCCATAACTATCAGAAACATGTGCTCTGAGATGTAGGAAGTGCAGCAAATCCCGGTTGCTGTAAATAGATATTTGAAGAAGAAAAAAAGCCAGTTAACTGTTAAGGCTTTTCTTCTGTAGTCAGAGAAGCAGCCGTGCTGTTACATCCTTCCTTAGGACTCAGGAGGTCCAGGTGCTATTCTCAGCTGGGATAAATCTGCTCTGTACCAACACATAAGTTACTCTGGATTCCTTTGCTTCCATTCTCTGTGGGTAAAACAAGGGTCGCAGTACTTTCCCTCTTGCTCTGTGGCTGGTTTGCATAGCTTTTGAGGCAAGACTGGGGAGGCTATCCCAGGATCTGTACATGCAAGATCACAACTCTTAGACAAATCATCTACTTGTATAAAAGAACAGATGAAGATAATGTTACCAGCATCCTCTGACATGCATATTTTAGGTTCTTCTTTTTTTTGTCTTCTAAAATAGTTAGAAAACAGCTTATGACCTTGACAGCACAGGACAACTCCAAATGCAGTAACTACAGTGTCCACTTTGCTGTGGCATTTTGTTACAGAAGTATTTTCCTCCAGCTCTAAATACATTTCTACTTTTTAAATGGCTACAAAAAGCCATTTGCAAAGAACTGAGAAAAAGATGAGTTAAATTAGCTACCCGTGTAACCAAAGTTGAAGAGAAGGGACAGAACACCCTGCCAATTTAACGGGAGAATCATAGAATCACAGAATCACCTAGGTTGGAAGTCCAATCTCATTCACCCTTTTGCTGCTAACTTGTATGAGTGTATATTCTTTTATTATATAACCAGTCCATATTTCAGTATAAAAAGCATGATAACTGAACGTTGGGTTTTGGCAAAGCGCCTCTCCCACTGCTACCAAAATACTGAAGGGAATTTGGAGTGGCTGTCTCCTTTATCAAAAGCCTCTGAGTCACACAACGTTTTTCTTAGCACTGTTTGCTGAAGTTGAGCAACTATGTGGGAGATTTTCTTTTCTTTTCAAAGGAAGCTATTAGTCACAGCTAACAAAAAAAGAAAAAAAAAAAACAACAAAAAGCCCCCAAACCAAAAGTCCCACCAGCACCAAAAAAAAAAATATCTAAACCCCTTTCAAAGTCTTGTGCATGGAAATAGAGGAGGATTGTATATTTTACTTTTGTTTTCTGTCATTATATTAATAGTAATTTTCCCCAGGTTTCTGGGGCTTTTGCTGTTAGAAGGAGGGGTCCAGACCGAAGCCCCCTGTTGCATTTTCCAGGCCTGGAGAGGGGCTTTTTCTCGCCTCCCTCATTGAAGTTCTTTCTCTGCGATCTAGTTCCCATTTAACCTCAGGGATCCGGGCATTGTGCTTTGTCTGCTGCAGGGGGCGGAGGGCTGATCTAAGAAAACAAGCTGCTTCACACACACTTGCATTTCCTAGTTTCCTGTCAAGGAGGGGGAAATTGGAAAGCTATGTTCATATTAAATATTAGCCAAGTAGGTGATGGAGATAAAACAAAGCGTGTCCTTGGTAAGCAGAGCAGTACAGTTAACTCGTTACTCACTGTGCTGTGGGAGGCAGTCTGGGTCCAGTGGGGAGGTGGGTGGGTGTTTGCTCAAAGATAAGTCTAACTGTCTTCAAAGGCAGGTCTCAGCTAGTGACTGCTGCCAGGGTAGCTAGACTGGTTTGCAGGGAAGAGTGAACACAAGATATGCAGCTAGTTGGGTCAGTTTGACGGGTAGGGGTTTGCAGCACCCCTGCCACAGCAGCAAACAGGCACAGGCAGGTAAAGCTGTGGACAGCAGGTTCTGCTAGAGCTTCCTTTAGAGGGAGGCATGGGACTGCTCCTTGGGAGCATCGCTTAGCAAATCTAAGCATGCGTATGACAATCCTGACACCTCTGAGCTCTCCTCTTGTGGCATATTAGGCCTAATATGATGAAAAAAACCCCAATGTTTGTCAGAGAAGGCTGGCAAAATTTGTTAACGCAGATGTCACATCACTACTTCTGCATTAAACACCTATTGCTCCAGGGAAGAGCAATGATCGTAACGCTACATTTATTTCTCACCGCTCTTTTCCTCTGCCCAGAGGGAAACCAGAGATGTCCACCAGATGCTGGCAGACTGCCAAGTGAGGAAGTGTGGCTTCCAACAGGTAAGTGGCAACCTAGGATGCTCCTAACATACTGAGTGGGGCCCAGACTTTATCCTAGAGTCCCAGTCAGCCTCAGGACCTCATGTGACCCAAGAATGTCTCCACCTTTTGGATCAGTTTTATCCAGCATTGCCATGCTTCTCATGTATGGTGTGACAATTTGGAGATGATAAAAGGCAGGCCGGGCTGGGGAGCAGCACAGGGAGATGCTCCTGATGATTTCTGGTAGACTGTTTTCCCTTCCTCTGTTGTCACCTGCAGTGAAGACAGAGGGCCTGTATGTTGTTGAAATCAGAGGGATTCACAATAAAGAATGGAGTTCCCACTATTTCAAGGCTAGCTAAAAAGCAGGGTTAAAACTAGCCTGGGACAAAGCTGAACATATTGTTTCTTTCATAGACGAAGGAAGCACAGAAGAGAAATTCAGAAGAGACCACAGCCTCCCAGCAGGCAATGCCACAGAGCCACCTCAGCTCGGAGAGCCAGAGGACACTGCAGAAATCAGATGAGAATGAGCCTGAATGGCAGGAATCCTGTAAGATCTTAGCATGATCTTTTCCTTTGGGGCTTGAGAAATCCTAGGGGTCTATGGGGTCATCTCAATCCTTGTCCTGCCACACTGGAACTGCATAATCAGTTGGTGGGTGGAGAGTACTGCCAAGAAATACAGTGCTGCATTATCAGAAATATTTCTGAGTCCACACAGCATTGAGACTAGAGTTGGGCAGGGAAATGGAAAATTTCTCCTACAGATACCATATTACAACAAGCAACAAATAGGAACCACATGAGTATAGCCAGGATAATTAATTTTAAACTAGAAGCTGGCCTTTTGTAGGACTTTGCAGTAACCATTGCTCTTGAGGACAAGGAGGGTGACAGGGACTAAGCAAAAAGGGCTTCTCTGTCATCCAAGCATGATCCCACCTAAGCAGAGCCCTGCTGCACTGTCTCATATAATGAATCCCAACGATAGGAAGGAAAACTGCAAGCAGTATGAGACTTGCAGTATCATCCATCACTGTCCTGAAGAACACAATACATTTTTTTCCCAGTTCCTCCCCTGCTGCTCAGTAGATGGCAATGCTGTACTACCAATTGTTTCCACTTCAGGCCAGGGGTTTTACTATTCTTACTGATACAAAAACCTTCTGAAGTTCATTACAAAAGCAAGGAAAGAACTAGCTTAACTCAGAGTGACCAGAGAGCTGATTACTCCTACAGATTCCGGGATGAACTGGACGTAGACAATCCAGGCAGTTTTACAGCAAAAAAATAAATACCCAACCAAGTTCTTCACTTTCTATAACAGTTTCAGCAAGACACGGTCCCACCCTCAAAAAATGATCAGCACTTTCAAATCTTTCAAAGGATTGATTTGGGGTCATTTCAGCAGCTTTTATTCCATAAACCCTCCCCCCCACTGGCTCACATGAAAGGCACTACAGAAATCTATGTCTAAACGAGGATTCAGCATCTGAAACAAAACCAAGTAGTCTCTAAGTACAAAGGGACCTGGTGCCCAGCAAAACCCCAGATTTTTAATCTCTTGAAGGAATAAAAACTGGACCCTGTTAAATAGCAGATGCCCAAAAGCGATGGGAGATATGTGGCAAATGGTCTCAAAATTGATTGCATCTTTCACCTTGTGAAATGGGTTATTCTTCCACTTCATCAAGCAGGAAGATGGCCAAAGGGCAGCAAGCTTAAAACTTGCCTGCTTGTTCGCTCCTGTAGGACTCCTTTTTTGTTCCAGTGCGGAAGTCCAAGGCAGCAGATGAGAAGAGACGCTCCCTTGCAAGGCAAGCTAGGGACGACTACAGGAGACTTTCACTGCAAGGCATCCACAGAGGGAAGCAGGCAGATATTTCCAAGGGTGCAACAGCAGGAGATCGGCGACCACTCCAATATCCGCCTCTCCCCCCTAAGCCTAAACTTCTACCTCCTGTGATGGCAAACGGCAGACTGATTAGGTAAGGAAACCTTTGTGCACTGTGGAGAGGAGAAGGGATGAGATTATTCTCCTCTAGCATGATATGGTTGAGATGGGAATGGTTAGTTCTCCTCCACAGGTGGAGGAGACACCCCCAAGGGAAAAATACTGAGCCTAGGTTATATTCCAGCCTAGGGTGTGATGAGGCTTATTTGTTCATCCCTGGAGGGTAACAGGTTTATTTAGTAGAGTGTCCTAAGTGCATGCATCCTCTATGGTGGGTGTCCACTGTAAACCGTATAATATTGCTGACAGCTGCACTAGTGTAAGCCTTCTGTTTAGGGCTGTTCTTAAAATCCTCAACAAAAAGTAAGTCCTGCCAAGGACACAAAAGTTGTCATTTGAACTAGATGCACAAACCACAATCTTTTCTAACAGGAAAGAGGGAATCCAGAGGACAATCTCCAATTCCACCGAAGAAAGCATCATCAAGTGGTTCAAAACGGAGCAATTCCCTCTCCGAGCCGGCTATCAGAAAACCACAGACACGATAGCACCTTGGTTCCATGGTGAGTCCTGAGTGTTTCTGCCCCAACCCAACTCTTTAAGTTGTTTCTGCTAACATGACTGCTGCCACAGGCTGGGCCCAGGAGCTTTTCAAAGGTGGCTAGGTCTTCCATTTTAAATACCTATGAATGCTGTTCAAATTCCTTTAGTGTTATGACAAAGGGCAAGATAAAGTGTTAGAACAGAGGCCAGATCTTCAAAATACCCTGTACTTCTGTGCCACCCCTGCCTCCTGGATGCATGGTCACCCTGGTAACTGTCTGGGCCAGGGTAAGAGAGATTTGGGCGTACCTCATCCCCACTCATCCTTGGCCCCAGGTCATTCTCCCTCCGTACATGCTCATCATCTATTACTTTTCCATCTCCCTTGCTTTGGAAACCCCTTTGATCCAAGACTGCAGCAATTCAATCAGAGATTGCATTATCCTCTTGTAAGGGGGCTTTCAATGCTTGCATGGCTTTCCAGGACCTATGATCACTGTCTGCACAGGAATCGACATACAACAGACTGCAATGCCATTCACTGTCATAACACAGAAACTGTCCTTTTGAGTCCTGCACATTTATCATTCATAATCGGCCAAGTCTGGAACAGTTAACATAAAGCACAGTTAGCACTTGGCCATGGTCTATTACTAGCGATGGCAGTACTGTTCTTCCTGGACTACTGGGCAAGAAAACAATGCAAGGGATGGAAGTGCCATAGACTGATTTCAGAACAGTAAAGCAGATTTCTCATGAGAACTGTTCCCTCCAGTCCTGCACAAATGCTTTTCTCCCTTCAGTTTTGTGTTTTGGTTTTGAACAGGTATCCTAACCTCTAAGAAAGCAGAGGAGCTTCTGAATAAAACAGTACCGGGGAGTTTTCTGGTCCGGATCAGTGAGAAGATCAAAGGCTATGTGCTCTCCTATCGCTCTGCGGAAGGATGTAAACACTTCCTCATTGATGCCTCCAGTGATTCCTACAGCTTCCTTGGAGTGGACCAGCTACAACATTCAACGCTGGCTGACCTTGTAGACTACCACAAGGTAAACATCCAGCAATGCATTAATTAACTGTTTGTTTAATTGCTTCAGGGCACTTCAAAATAAAAGAATAGATTCAGTTGTTTTAAACTAGGTAACTAGATGCATTTTAGCTGCTGTTGGGTATCCTGCATGCTTCTCCAGAAGGGTATGCCAACCTGATAGGTATATCTCAGGAGACCTAACACATCTCAAACATCTTAGACCTGACTCACTCCCCCTTAAGTGTACAGAACACCTTACACACAGGGCTCAAGTTACTTACACAAATGCTGATAAGGTGACAGCATACTCACACAGACTCCTTTTTTTTTGGATTCTCTCCGTGGCTGTGGGGTCCTGGCAAGTTGGGTAAGCAGAAAATCCTGCCTGCCTCCAGCTTCAGCATGAAAGACAACAAGGTATCTTTATAATCTCAAAGCAGGCAAGGTGTGATACTGAGCAAAGATAAAAAATAGAAGGGAAGGAAGAAAGTTGACAGGTTCTTGCCAGGTAACAGCGTTGTTCACTAGCACTGACTGCAACTACATGGGTTCCAAGGAGGGCCAGATGGATTGTTCATTCTTTTACTGTAAGATCTGCCCAGGGACAGGACAATCATTTTACCTAAAGATTCATTTAAAATCCATGTTCCTTTTAGAGTAAGTGCCTAGCCCAATGCAGACATGGCTAAACGAAATTGGACATGAGGAAAATATCCACATACATGTGCTACATGGAGTTCTGCCTGGGCTACCTGAACTTGCTTCTTGCATGGATTTCACAGTTCAGGCTGAAATGGTTGAAAGCAGGAGCCATACAGCTATTGGTACCAGAGCCAGAGGGTTTAAAGCCTGGCTGTGCATATCTGTATTAAAGATAGAGCCATGCCCACAGTCTGCAAAGGATCCTACAGACCCCCTGCACTACAGCAGACATGGGCAGGGTGAACCCACTCTGCTGAAGTGCTCTAGTGGGTTCTGCTTATCACCCACTGGGTGACCATCAAAGAAGGCAAGTTCCCACCATGCATCTGCTGCTAGGGTGGAGAACGAGATGGGAAGCAGAGACTACTATCAGGGGATTCCCTTGTTAGAACAGGGCTTGCCTGAGCAGAGGGCATGTGCTCACTCCAGGATCCACCCTTGTCCATCCCACAAACGCAACCAGGAGCACAGTCCACAACCAGCCTGTCCTGCTTACCTGCATGCTGTACAGTCCTTGCTCCAGCACTTTCTAGGCAGGGCAGCATTTCATGCCATAGAAGCTGTGGTTGCCCACAGCTCTTTCTGAGAACTGCCAGAGTTGCGTCATTGCGTTACTGCACCGAGCACAGACATTGTTTCGTGAAGACGGAGCTCAGCCATGTGGGTCCTTCTCCAAGTTCCCCAGGTCACTGAGCTATATCACACAGCAGGACAAACAAGTCCACATTGTAACAGGCAGGAAGACTGCTGTCCACCCTGTGATGTTGTGATAGTTAGGGTCTGTTTGAAAGATGGTGTTTAATCACAACCTCTATCAACAGGATGAACCCATCACTTCCTTGGGGAAGGAGCTGTTGCTTTACCCATGTGGCCAAGAGGACCAAGAACCAGATTACATCTCTCTCTTTGAGTGAACCTGCTGGTCTCACCGTGCAGCCCCATGCTTGTATTCACAAAGACTGAACTTCAAACTAGAGCTGCTGATGCTTACCTGAAATGGTTGCCATAAGTGCCTCTATTTTATATCCTTCACAACAAAGCAGTGGGAGGATAAGTACTGTTGTGGGCTTGTCCTATCAACTGAGTTAAAGGATGCATCAGCCCAGCAAACTGCAAAGCACCTGGATGTATCCCGCCCAATGGAGTGAATGAGGTGATGAAGTAATCAGTTGAACAGGGAGATACTGCCACGTATTTTCAGGGGGTTTTTGCAGATTTCCTGGGGGACTTCAGTATTCTAGCTGCCTTTTGTTCTTGAATGAGAGGTTGTGTACCATCTGGGGAATAGATTAGTACCTACAGTGGAATGAGATCATACCTTCTTGAAGGCACAAAACAACTTGGAGATGTGAATCGGTCTTCATATAGTAATTTGCATAATGTGAAACTTAATCCTGTAAAATGCTGTGCCCTTGGAATCAAGGATGTTCAAGCCAAACATCCAAGAAAACCCTGGGTGCCTTTCAGGGAAAGGTGTTCTCTGTGATGAGGGATTTTCATGAAAACTGCATTTTTTAAACTCTTTTAGCCTCTGAATATAGATCCTCACTCTTTTAACCTGTATTTACATCCCACACTGGCCTTTCTGTATAGAGAGGGATTAACCTTCTGAAAGGGAAAGGAGAAGAGATACAGGAATTTGTATGAAAGACTACCACATGCACAGAGCCCAGAAAATGTAAGAAGTAGTGTCCATATCAGTATTAGTACAGTTTACAGAAGAGTGTTTGCCAGTAAAGAATGGTATTTTCCAAAATGGAGCTATTATTGCAAGTTGTGTCCAGATTATTGAGATGCATCTGGTGTAAACTTTAACAAAGAACTTACTGTTTCAACATAATGTTCTCTCTTCCTATCTCTTACACTGCTCTTTAAACACGTAATTCAGAATATTAGGGGAGAGGCTGCACAGAATCACATAACAAATTAATCCTCATCCACATTCCCTCATGTTGTTGCACGTGACAAACTGTACAGCTGAGGGTTGTGGTGCAAAGCTGCTAACATCATTTTTTAGAGATGCGATCCTCAAATAGTGAATAAGAGTCAATCTTGTTTCAGTTGTTTACCGATTCCTTTCTTTCTGTTGGATCAGGGCTACTCTGCTTAACTTGAGGAAGCAGTCAAAACTTCAGTCTTATATTTATCTGTGTTTTGCAGAATACAGATTAAAAGAAATTGTAGTAATCTGCAACTATGCTCACAGGTGTTTTCCATACATGGAAAGAGGGGATAACTGCATTCCAGTTACAGCAGGTTTAACTTGCTAGAGATAAAGCCTTAATGTAAAGTGAGATTCTGAAAGTAAAAACGCTCTGGCAGGGCAAGTAACTTAAGAAGCATATATCACATGTATCAAAGAGATATTTTCAACATAATCTGCATCAATCATGAGAGGGGGTGCTAGATTATTTGTATGGGGAAAAAATCCCTCCTCTCTTCATGAACTGTTTCTTTTGAAAAATATGGCCAGAATGAAAGGTCATTCAGAGATCCTAGAGGAAAGTTAGCATCTGTTCTCATGTGAAGAACATGCCATAGCTGTTGTCCTGCTGGAGACAAATCACGAAGTGTTTTGTATACCTATGGGCTGGTAAAGGCTGGGACAAAGTCTTCTTTAAAAAGGCAGTTTGAGAGGCAGGGTGTTAACTTGCAGAAATAAGGTGCAGGCTGATCTGGCATGGACACAGCAGGACTGCAGGACAGCAGGACATGATCAATTTTAGCTCTAAGACCTATAGTGGAACTCCTCAGGGTTTGATTTACTGACCAGTGGACCAGTAGCTTCACATACCTTTATATTATAACTACTTATTTGCAAATATTGGCTCAGTAGAGCCAAGGGAAAGCCACTATCAGTAGCCACATCTATCTCACATGGTTGAGATCATGCCTCAGTTTTTTAGAGACTCCCAGCTTCACTGGTCTGCTGTGAGGGAAGAAACCTGACGTTTTATACCTACACATTTAGATTACTGCACTGACTGCAGAGGCAGCACCCTTGCCAGAACAGATGCCCTCAAGACTGGCTCTTCTATTGCTCTGAAATGTAGCTACCCCGAAAGTCTGTGGAGCAAGGATGACTTGCAGTGGTTGGGAATTAAGGGTGCTGGCTTGTCTTGGGGAGATTCTCTGTAGAATCTTTCTTTCTTCAAGGGATGCTGTGCAAGAGTAGTCACATTTGAAAATTGATTGCTGGAAAGATCATGACACCTGGAAGAATATGGCAATTTGTTTTGACCCATACCTCTACGCCTTTAGCCAGAGCATGTAAAAGTCATCAAAAATCAAAGCCAGGAGTCCCCATACAGCCTCCCCATCAAGCCAGGGTGATCTGTATTCTCTCCCCAACAAAGATCCAGCCAGTTGCCATTCTGAGAAAGATCACAAGCTGGTTTTGGGACAAGGAAGACAGAGAGCTGCCTGG
This sequence comes from Burhinus bistriatus, assembly GCA_013397275.1. NCBI lineage: Eukaryota > Metazoa > Chordata > Aves > Charadriiformes > Burhinidae > Burhinus > Burhinus bistriatus. The sequence goes on along the minus strand of VYXH01011096.1, from coordinate 90,038 downwards.
CAAAAGCTACGGTTCTGTGGCTGCTCTCTTTGGATTTAATCTTTTTTCTAACTGGTCTGGAAGACCTGTTAGAGCTCCACTTGACTCACAGAAATGTAGCTAACAACAGCTTCACTTTCTCATGTTGTTCTTCACCTCTCATATCAGCGCAGTATCCACCTTTAAGAGAGCCCTGCCAGACTTCTGCTGTGATTAGATTCTCCTGCACATCACTGAAGCGACTGTGGGCTGGCGCTCTCCATCACTGATTCAATCTCACCTCTTGCCAAACTGGCTTCTGCAGCCAATGAATAGGAACTGCATAGATAGTATTATGCCTGGCAGGAGGAACAGCATCTCTGTGGACAAGGACGTGCAAAAGAATCACAAAGGTGCTATTCAAAAACTTAACTTGTGAAACTCTGACAGGGGCTGGATGACGTGCTTGCTAAGGTACCCAAAATAACAAAGTGCTGAAATTACAGGTGCTCAGTGCTTAGAGTTAGAGACTAATATAGGTTTGAACGGACCTCTGGAGATCATCTGGTCTAGCCCTACTTTACAAGTGTGGCCAACCTCAAAGTTACATTAAGTTGCTGAGGGCTTAGGGAAACCTAAGGGAAGATAATGAAAAAACATAATGGAAATAGTTAAGGTTAGGCTTGAGGCAGGTTATGATTAAGAAACTTTCATAATATACATCACCCAGTTTCAAATTCAGGTTAAGTGGGTCTGTAGGAACAACAATCACCTTGGAGCAGCTCAGTTACCATAGCTCTCATGTGCATTCAATAAGTCGTGTCTGTCTCCTCCTACTGCATAATATTTGTAAAATCAAATTTGTTAATCAAAACAAAGTCCTTTATAAACAATTTATCATGCGTTCTGGGAACAAAAAAGTTCTCTGGAGGACCTACTTGAGTTACTGCTGAACTTTATGGTAAGTGATGTATTTGGGGGTTGGGTTTTTTAAGCATACAGAGTTTCCATTGCTTTTGTGCTTTTGCAGTGGTTTTGGACATTTGGTGATTTGCAAGGGAAGTGCAATGCAGATCATTTGCATCCAACGAAAGACAAACACATGTAAACATGTGTCAAGGGAAAAGGTACTTACAGTAGCATGGTCTCTGCAGATTCTGCATGAAATGCTTTCAAAAGAGGTTCATAAGCACTCTTCCTACCACACAGTGGCAAGACAAATTGTGTTTTATTCATTGTTCAGTGCTATCTTGCATATTTCTTCCCCCAGCTTTTACAAGACAAAAATCAAATTAGAATCTGTTTTCAGAATGCCTTGAATTAGTCTGAAGCTATAAAACAAAGAGACTGCTTAGAGAAACAGCATTTAGGTAAAAAAATGGGATTTCCAAGCCCATGAAGTTTTTGTTGGCTAGTATATATTAAAATGATAAACAGCAGTCAGCATTAAAAGAAAATGCTTTATAAGAGCAGTAACTCATGCTTTCAACAGTTTTAGGCAATTGAAAAAAAAAACTGTTAAGAAGGAGACTAATTTTTAGGATGCACCTATAATTATCATAAGAGAATTTGCAGGGTCCAGTAATGCATCACAAAAATTTATTTTGTTAATTACAAAAAGCTTGCTATGCCCTGGGCAAGATTCTATATTTGGTTTAGAAGGAATACTTTGGTATAAAGTCAGAAAATGTTCATCAATTTTGGTATCTGACATTCAGAGTTTAAAGCCTCCTGCTAAATCAGTACTAAAAGTTGCAGGTATTTCCTTTTCTTCAGCATGGTAAAACTTCTGCCTTCCACCACCCAGGTTGTGTAGAAAAATCACTTTACTTATCTGAACCCAGCTCCCATCCACAGCAAATGCAGATCTGCAGACCACTTTCCAAATGTTGGAAGGCTGTACTATTTCCTAGTAAGGCTAGAAGTAGAAAACCTGAAAATAAATCTTGAGATACTTACAGTATTCTAAAGCAGAAATACACCATCTGATTCATGTGATACAGACATGGCTCATTGCTTTTGGTTCACTGGTCACAGAAGAGAACAAACACTACCCTCTAGCATTTTTGAAACATCACACTTGACCTTTCTCTTTCTGAGTCTCAGAAAGCACTTTCTGAGATGTCTTTTGTCTCTGAATGAACCGGGAATACCCTGCTAGCGCTGCTGTCTCCCCGCCCAAGCCCCTTAAGGGAAAAAGATTTTTGGTCACTCCAGCTTAGCCATCGTTAACAATCAGATGTCCTTCTCAGAGCAAGGGCTCTGTACTTATTCAAAAATAGCCCTTTTTAGATATGTCAGGTTTGATGTAGAAAATAACTCATTATTATTGGCCCACCAAAGGGTCAATCCTTTAAATAACTGTACACATCTTACAAACATTTCGATGGAAGAGCACATCCATCTGTTATTGTTCATTTATGTAATGTTCATTGTCTCCGTGACCTGGAATCTCATCAAGTGTTCAAGTCTCTCCCAGAAGCAAGGGCTGAACAGTCAGGCTAATGGAATACTTAAAAGCCCTATCAAGAAAAATAATAATAATTAAAAAAAACAAACAAACAAAAAAAACCAAACAAAAAACCCCCCAACCAAAAACAGAAGAAGGGAGGACAAGCACTTTCCCTCATGTTCTTTTGCTGCCATTCTGCTGGAATCTCCATCCTTTCAGTCTTGTCCTGTCTTTTCTTGGTAGCAACTCTTTTCCAAAACACCCTATAGTCCAATTCAGAGGCTTTTTGCCTCCATTTCTGGCTTCATGTCTTCTTACTGCTCAGTTTCTGTCTGTGCAGGTGTGTCTCAATCTCTTGCTTGAAAACAAGCATCCCAAGCTGGCCATGAGAACCCTCATTCATGGCCTTGGACTGCATGCACATTTTGTACTGCTCTGGGGTCAGCTCGTCCAGACATTGCTTTTCATGCCACAGATGGAAGAGACCCCTGACAGGCGTTCGGATCACGATGAGGTTGCTGTGAAGGTATTTGCGGTACAGATGTACATCTTCGCCACCCCAGCCTTTAATGTCCAGATCAAAGCCACCTGACACAAACAAAATCCAAAATAAAACTAGAAATCTATACTAGCAAACTCTATGCTACTAATTGCACTACAGCTGTTCTCTGGCTCCAGTCAGCCCTTTGAAACAGCCATACTTTCTGCCAACATCAAAGCGTCCACATTTCTTAACTTCAAATCTTTCACTATCAGACAAAATTGCTTTACTTGTACTGAGCAGCGCTTAGATTCTGGTAACCTCTATGGCACCTAGGAATAGTCTGAACATCTAACCAGAGCACTGCTGTAAATTAGAAACATAGACAGACTGGTCAAGGAAAGGGAAGCCCATCATAATTTTCTATGTTTCAGTAAAAAGGCACAGGTATTGGAGTTTATTTTTCTTACCTATGTTGATAAAATCAGATCTGTACTGGCAAGTCATCCCAAAACCAAAGTCTCTCCAAAATCCAGTTTCCTTTTTAATAATCTGCATGGAGGGAAAGGAATGTTTAGATGGGAGCAGAAATGCTTTCAGTGTGAGCAGCAGACAAGTCCCTGAATGTGGTCAGAAATAGGAGCAACTGCCCTTTTATTCTTCCCCACATAAATCCATGGCTGATCCTGAACCACTTTTTGTAGATACTCATTGCATGTTTCTGCCCCCCAAAAACAGCTGTGCCATTAGCTATCATGGATAAACCCCCTGATCCAGAATGATCAGGTTTTGCTCCACTCCTGCTGTTGAAGACCAAGTGGACCTATATCACATCAGTCTCTGGAGTTTGCTTCTTTGCAGGTGAAACATCCTCCAAAATTGTTAGTTTCTGTGGGATTTAAATCTGATGCAAGAAACATACTGGTAAACCAGGGATGCCAGACTCTGCTGTAGAGCAGATGGTGGCACCTGGATTGTGGACCACAAGAACTCAGGAAGAAAACAGTGGTTCTAATCTGGTCGCACAATTGACAGCTCTTTGATTACCTGAATTTTGAGAAAAATTAGGAAAGTGGTAAGAACAGTTTTCCATTACAGAACTGTTAAATCCAGCTAAAATTGAAGTTCAGATATGTTAGGTGGTAGATATATATCCCATAAAAGCCTTTATAATAACTAATGTGCAGTCTACATTACTGAGGTGGACCACGAAAACACTAGGTATTACAGGTAGAAAATCAGAGCAGTAAGAAACTATGGCTATCATTTTCAAAAGCAGATATCCAAGTATGGATCCCTAAGTTCATAATTCATGTGTGTGACTGACCTAACCCAATCTGGTGAGACACCCAAGAGTTTCAAGGTCTTTAAATCCTCTCAGCACACTTCAAGAGCAGCATGCTCTTGAAGGTCTGGTTACAAACCTACTCCTTAGTAGCTATTTTTGAAAATTTTGGCTTCACTTATGGCAAAGTTACAGAAGATGAGCAGACAGAAATTCCATTTCTAGATTTAAAAATCCCAGCGTTTCCTTTACCAAAAGATCCTCTTCCAAAATAGTCTCTCCTGATTTCTCATTCATGCCTCCCCTTTTTGTTCATAACCCCTGTCATTTCAATGTTGGTTGTTTTTTTTTTTTATTTTACTGCTCACGTTGCTATCTTTTTCCTTTCTCATTTCTCTTTCCTTGAAAAAGCCAAGCCACTGCAGAAGCCAATTAAAAGGAAAGAAGATTGTATCTGTCAGGTCTGCACTGTAAAAAGAAATCTCCATAATGATGCCCTTATAGCACACTACTCGTATGCATTAGCATTATTATTTCCCATTAGTGCAAGTGGCTGCTGCACAAATCAAATTCTTTCAAAGATTTCTGAAGGCTTTTTTTTTCTCAGCAGCCTGAGCACCAGGACACAGAACTAACACTGTCTTGTTTTAACAGCACAGATCTGGCCTCATGTCTGGAAACTAACGTGGGCTGAAAATATAAAAATCTACATAAAAATGAGATTGGCAGTACTTCCTTAAATCAAGCAGCTTTTCTGACACATTTTACAATTCAAATATTAGCTATAAATATTTGCACAATCCTGACAATGTAGTTTGTGGAATTTATGCTAGCTTGAGAGCTAAACTCTACTTCATTTCCTAAGCACAGTGCTTACAAGCCTGAGGATCCCTGAGAGACTCTCATCAGAGAGAAGAGCCAATGTGAATCCCATGGTATTATCAGAACAAGTTTCCTCTGAGAAAAAAACATTGGAAAGGATTTTCCAGACTCTTCAGTAAAAGACTTTCTGGCTACCTGTTGGATAACACAGGGAGCAGTAGACAAAAAAATATTTTAAAATATTTTGGGTGGATTTTTCAAACTCTCATTCTCCATTTTTCTAGAGGGATTGCACGAGGTGTGGGTAGTGATGACAGAAGACTGGACTCAGACCCCTAGTGATCTTTTTCAGCTGTGACTGTTGCTGGGCTCACAACACCCCTAATTCTTACCTAGCTAGAACAACAATAGAAGCTGGGATGCTCTGGAGATAGTGTCCAGCCTGGGACAGGATGAGACCTAATAGGTGCAGTGCCTGGCAGTAAGAGGGGCAGCTGTGGCAGGCTGGGAGCTGAGCCAGAGGAACTAAATGAAGCTGCATAGCTGCTTTATGCTTCAATATGAAAATTCAGCCACTTACCAGCACTACTGGGTAGAGGACTGTGACCCCCTGACTCTGGAGAGAAGAAAGAGTGGAGGGTGTGTGTAAAGGGAAAGCCACCACTTCTGTCACCCATTTAGCGTCAAGACAATGCAATGCCAGAGCACAAGAGAATGGATAATAGCATCTGCAGCAGTGCCAAGCAATGGCTCTGCCACTAGCATTCATGTGAACCTCTCATCTGTGTGCTCTGCTTCTTCCTCACATCTTCCTCCTCATCAAGGAGATTCACCTGGGTTTAACTATATGTTTTAATCGTATGCCTTATGGCAATGTTTTTTAAAAATAATGCTTTCTTAGAATCATAGAATTGTCTAGTTTGGAAGGGACCTTTAAGATCATCAAGTCCAACCATCAACTTAACACCGCCAAAACCACCACTAAACCATGCCCCTAAGCACCACGTCTACCCGTTAAATACCTCCAGAGATGGAGATTCCACCACTTCCCTGGGCAGCCTGTTCCAATGCTTGATAACCCTTTCGGTGAAGATATTTTTCCTAATACCCAATCTAAACCTCCCCTGGCATAACTTGAGGCTGTTTCCTCTTGTCCTATCACTTGTTACTTGGGAGAAGAGTCTGATCCCCACCTCGCTACAACCTCCTTTCAGGTAGTTGTAGAGAGCAATAAGGTCTCCCCTCAGCCTCCTTTCCTCCAGGCTAAACAAGCCCAGTTCCCTCAGCTGCTCCTCAGAAGGCTCTAGACCCCTCACCAGCTTCGTTGCCCTTCTCTGAACACGCTGCGGCACCTCAATGTCTTTCTTGTAGTGAGGGGCCCAAAACTGAACACAGTATTCGAGGTGGGGCCTCACCAGTGCTAAGTACAGGGGGACGATCACTTCCCTACTCCTGCTGGCCACACTATTCCTGATACAAGCCAGGATGCTGTTGGCCACCTTGGCACACTTCTGGCTCATGTTCAGCCGGCTGTCCACCAGGACCCCCATGTCCTTTTCTGCCGGGCAGCTTTCCAGCCACTCTTCCCCAAGTCTGTAGCACTGCATGGGGTTGTTGTGACCCAAGTGCACTTGGCCTTGTTGAACCTCATACCATTGGCCTTGGCCCATCAATCCAGCCTGTCCAGATCCATCTGTAGAGCCATCCTACCCTCAAGCAGGTCGACACTCCCACCTAACTTTGTGTCGTCTGCAAACTTACTGAGGGTGCACTCGATCCCCTCGTCCAGATCATTGATGAAGATATTAAAGAGAACCGGCCCAAATATTGAGCCCTGGGGAACACCACTTGGGACTGGCCACCATCTGAATTTAACTCCTTTCACCACCACTCTTTGGGACTGGCCTTCCAGCCAGTTTTTGACCCAGCAAAAAGTACACCCACCCAAGCCATGATCACCAGTTTCTCCAGGAGAATGCTGTGGGAAACAGTGTCGAAGGCCTTACTAAAGTCCAGGTAAACAACATCCACAGCCTCTCTCTCATCCACTAAGTGCAGTTATGCTGTGTCATATCAGTGCCAGATTAAAGACAGAAGTGACAGCTCCCAGCATGTCATTTGACTCTGAGACAACGTGGTACACTTCAGAAACACACTGTCTGCTTGCAGGCAGTTTAATTATGAACTGTGGGATAGGAAAAGCCACAGTAGATGTTCAAGTAAGTGGGGGAATAACTGTGACAGCCCCTGGAATTCTGTTTTCATTGACTCATCTAGGGCTATCTACGCTTTTTACAAATGTCAGCTCTCCAAGATGCAAGCAAATAAACTATTCAGTGCAAGGAAGAAATGAGAGCAAGATCAGGGACTGTTACCCCAAGACCGCACACCATAGAGGAATTGTTTGCTAATTAGAAAATCTCTTCTGGCAGAGAAGCAGACACAGTTTAAATTCTTAGGTTCCATGTATAAAATATCAAACAAGGGTTAAAATAAATGGTACCAAGATACTTCCCTGTGAAGCTTAACTGCAGAACTCGCAGTAAGGTGATTGCTGTAGTTAATTTTGTCTGTGTGGTAGTCACTGTGCACAAGGAATAGCAAAATGCTACGCAAGAGCACTTGCACCTTTGAAAAATGCTTTGTCCAAAAAAAGCAGGCATTCAGAAAAGCATGTACTTACCAGCTGCTGTTCTAAAGATGGGATGGAATCATGATGGCCATAAATTATACTGGGGTTATACTGGCTGAAGAGAATAGGATAAAACACCTTCTTCCCTGGAAATAACAATGGGTTATTTTTTTTTTTTGGAAACTGTATAAAACACACTTCTCTCTCTTACAAGATGCTGTCCAGGCCAGACCAAATCCAGACAGAGTCACACAAGTTTTGTACTGAGCCTATGGTCTTTGCATGAGAATGTGAGGTTATAATTAACAAAAAGATCCTGTTCCAGAAAGCACAGGTGCTAAAGGCAAGAAATTGAATCACAGTGGGAGCAGGACTGTTATAACCTTTGAAAAACCGACCAGCAATGGAATTTTTATACATCTTAAGTAGTTCTTTAAGTTTCAAGAATGATTTACAGCAGCTTCATTACCAATTCAAAGGCAAGTATACTCTGGTGAAGGCTGTTACACAATACATAAAAAAACGTTGAAAGACAATACACTTCATGAGTAGCAGTACCTGGCTGTGTGTTCAATCTACAGGAGTTAAGGAATTCAGCTGTGAAGTATATGTCCACGTCGCAAAAAAAGAGAACAACATTGTTTCCTTTCCAAAATCGAGCACCAATGTCTAGTCCTTTTCCCCTTGAAAATTCTTCATTCAACTGAATGAAGGTGAAGTTCTTGAAGTTGGCTGACCTAGGAGAAGGAAAATATTCAGGAACTTACCCTGTCCTTCCAGCTCTTAATACAAGTGGGCGCAGGGACCCAATATGAAACAATTAACTTAGAAATCTGTAGTATCACAGTTCTGAGGGCAGTTTGAGGGAAGAGGTGTCCTCTTTGAGTCTTGAGGAGATTTCCACTATGTCTACATTTAGAGCTTGACTTGTGTACTCTTACACTAGCATTCCTGTCACAGACATTCTTTGGGCAGACCTCACAAAAATCCCAACAAGGCTTAGATGGACAAAAATATCTTTAGTAGGCAAATATAAAATACTTTTGGTCGTATTGCTGTATCTATACAAGGGTGTTCCTCCCACATGGAGATGATAACAAAAGGCTACACTGCCACACAATCTTGACAAACACAGCTATGCAAGAAACACAGTAGAACAGACCTTGACAAAAGCATCTAGTTCCTGTGTCCTCTACTGAAAAACTGTCTGCGCCTGCCTTTGGAAGTTAACTTTCAGTCCTAACAGTCAGAGCCACTTGCAAAAGAGCAACAGAAGTTACCAGTGTGAAAAAAGAGATGCACTGATTTTACATTCAGTAAAATCTGCTTTGTGGTTCTAAAAACCAACATCACAAAACCACAGATATGGGACTGCCAGGGTAACAGCATTTTTATCTGATACAAAGGAAAGAAAGCTGTTTTCTCCAATGCAGTTAGAACTTTTTGGCACAACTATGAGTTTGGACAGCTATCTAGTCTCCAATTCATGGTACAATCACTGTGCATGAACAGCACACATCAGATAGTCAGGTACTTACTTGGAGGTATTTTCAAGTATCGATTTGACTTCATTCATTTGTTCTTTTCCAAAGTAAACTACAGTGAGGTGAATTCTCCCATCCTGCTGAATGCCCATTTCCCTAGAGAACAGAGGCAGATTTGTGACTTGTTCCAGAAGTTAGTTTTCTTCAATAACCTACACCCACTGGGGAAGGCAGAGTAGGGTGAACCTCAGAAGGCATTCCTGAGGTCTTGATTCACTGACAGAGATCCTCGTACTGACAAAGGGGCTCACTGCCTCTGTCAGATGGGACAGAAGGCTATCAGGCAGATTAGGAAAAAACTCTCAAACAGTGTTTGTTATATTAATAGGAGGACACTGTTAAAACAGGCCATCCAGCCCCAGGAAGAATGATCAGGCAGGTAACAACTCCAGCACTTAAGAGAATATGAGAAGGGGGATTTTAAAGAAGCTATACATACCCTACCTCTTAACCTTGATTTTTTGTAACAGATATTCCAGTGTTCAGATTTTTGACATTTTGTTAAGAAACATTTACTAAAATCAAAGTATCAACCAGAGATCAAGCCCGTAGCCTAAGGGTAGGACTGATTTGAACTAATGCTAGACACCATGCCTCACTTGCACAACGTTTAGTCAGCAAGAGTTCACCTATAATCAGCAGAGAGATCAGCATGACCAGAGGGTGATTTCTCCCATCCTAAAACAAGCATCTATTAGATGGCTAATTTAGACAAGGACCCTATTTTTAGATGGCTGTAATTAGGCAAAACAAATCCCATTGTAAGAGTCAGTATCTGTTGCTGACACAGTCTTTTCTGGGCAGCTGTTTAAAGCTACATCTCGATTACATTCTCCCTCCAAACATCAACTCTGTGCTGAAAAATAAAAGAAGTTTAAAAGTAGCTATCCTGAAAGTTCAAATACCTTTCCTTCTTGCCTCTCATGGCCTCAATCTTTTCTCTTAATAGGGCCCAACAAAGCGTGTGGGAGCACTAATTCCCTTTCTCCTTAGAAATGTTCCTTTGCAAATAATGGCATGAAATTCTCATGTTGTAACAGTCGCGTGTGCCCCAGCAAAACAGACTGAGACACACAAGCCATGTAGATGCAAATCAGAAACCCTGATAACTGGAATATAATTGCTTTTACTGCTCATCACAATGCATTAAGCTGCCAAATGCCTTTCACTCTCTATAATCTCAAAAATGACTTCTTAGTGGCACAATGAAATGTTATGTAAAAGAAGCAGAATTTTTCCTGAGTGAGGCCTTGATAACTCCTAAAATTGCATCTTGCTTTCCAAGTAAGAAAAAGCAAAGGCAGCAGTGGAATGGAAACCCACCTGAAATTCTGCATGAATTGCCGAAATTTGCTGACTCTCTTGGCCAAGGGCACAATGACATTAATAACTGTGTCAGCCATATTGACATTTTCATTTTTCACTTTCATTACAGGACCGAATGGCCTGAATAGAACAATCTTCTTGAACTGATGTTTTGTGTCTCCTTTGAAAGTCAACTCATACAATGTGCCTTTGTCTTTTTCTGTGCGGTAGATCCCTGTGTGAAAACAAAAGAGAGGAGATTTTGGATTAAAGCTGGGGTCGTGGAGGAAAAAAACAGATGCAGTCCTCATATGTTACACCTAAGCTGAAAAGGCAGCAGAGGCATGAGATATTTACTTTTAAATCAGTACACAATCCGCCATCCTTTTGAGGAGGCTGTCAGTCTGACAGGGACACAGCCCGGGGTTGCAGGAGCTATTTGGTATTCCCGCAGGCACATTCCTAGGCTTGGCTGAGTTACAAACCCCTGAAGGTTACCATTGTTCACAGTCAGTATAACCCAGCAGACACGCTGTCCTTATTTTTCAGACTGTTCCCATTGCACACTGCAGGCATGCATGGTAATGGTGATGCAGAGAGACTGTGAAAGGCAGCCTGCCTCTCTGCAATATGAGTGATTAGACCATCTCCCAGAAAAGCAATTTCCTGATGAGCACATTCATTTCCTCCTTTCTGGAAGGTTCTCTGGAAAGTTCCCTAATAAAACTATGCAACTAGGCTCCAGCAGCCATCAACTTCACCCACTGCCAATCAGGACAAAACTGTTATTCAACTCTCAAGAGACTTTTCTTTTCTTTGTGGCAATGATGCCCACTCCTGGAAGAGTAATGGTCTGCACTATGGAGTTTGTCAGAAGCCAGACCCAGGACACAATCCCGGAGACTGCATTAGACAGTCTCCCGGGTTATTTAACTCATACAAGCAGCTACTTATTTCATATATAGAAAGAACTTTTAACATACTGGATGGGTGAAATTGGTCTTATGCTGAAGGCTGGCATGAACTACAAAAGTATTGGTCATGTCCCACTGAAACACTATTCTGATACCTTAAATGAGATAAAAGTTGGCAAGAAGGCTATAGATTTTGCCACTCTAACTGACACTTCAGTCCTTACAGTGCACACTGAAATAAAGCTTTTTCATAGTTAGATCCATTAGGTTTAAGAAGGAATAATTAAATGCTAATTCTAACTATTTTTTAAGCCACTGTAAATATCCTAACAACTTCATCAGTAGAAGAATATAATTGCATGGCCTGCCATCTCTTGCAGAAACTCCAGAGACAAGCAAAACAAGTCTGGAAGAAAACTCTTCCACTTGACTTGTTTCTTCTTTTTTTTTCTCTCCATCTGGTTATGAAGATCAGCTTGACCAAAATAATGCTTTTTTTTTTTTT
>VYXH01011096.1:40327-78116 GCA_013397275.1 Burhinus bistriatus | reverse complement strand
TTTTTTTTTTTTTTAATCTTAGTGATTCCCTGATGGGTAACATTGCTGCTCCACTAAATCATAGACTGTTAGCTCTGTCTGTATTTCTTGTGAAGGTCTGGGTCAAAGGTTTCTTTGAACAGCAGAGTGACATAAGCTCTTCATCTTGTATCATAGCTTTTACATGGGTATGTCCAGAACATCCAAAAGATTACTGAGGTGTGATTTTACCTGGCTTAAGTTCGGTAGACTGTATCTTCACTATCATTGTCTAAGCATTTTATTCTTAATGAACACTTCAGTTAATACTATGCGCAGATTTACTGATCTGTTATTCACTTCATGTTTTATTTTTAATATAAGCTGATTGAACAAATGCTACAATCTAGTAAGATAGCAGCTCCATCTTTCTTTTATTGCTAATCTTTTAAAGCTGTGCCCTTGACTCCCCCTAGCTTTTCCTACATAGTCTGCCCAAGGTGCAGACCATGAACTGCATCTGTTACTGAACTTAAGCCTGCACTTGATATCATCTGAATGGTGACCTAATAGTCCGCGCATTTCCTCCTCCTAGTGGCCAGAGAATGGAAATCTGGGCCTTTGAATTCTGCTCACCCATTTATTCTTACAGAAAGCCTGCTGATGATCCAAATGTGATGCTGGGTGCACTCATTTACTCAGGCAGTTTTTGAATACAGGTCTTGCCAAGGAACTTTGTGTTGTGGAAAGTTAAGGTAGCCTTTTGACATTAAGCTAAATAAAAATCTAAATTAAATCTGATTTGCATTTTCTCTAGAGAGAAATAGATAGGACTGTTTAATGTGTTTGACATAGTGAACTGACATTTTTCGTAATAAGAAAGATCTAAATTAAATCAACGAATTTAATAATATCTACCACGCAACATCTCAAAGTCTTTGCTTCTACATCCTCGTCTACCCCAGCCAAGAAACAATGAGCCCACAAATACCACTTCCCCAGAGATATGTACTACGTTTGTGGAATAAAGGAAGCTTTGTCAAATAAGAAAGAACCTTAAAGCAGAATGCATGTTGTGATTCAAGGGGTCCCTCCTAGTCATATACACACATCAACAGGGGCTGCTTCTAACTCTGCAGTTTTGTTCTTGTTCAGGACTTCTACTACAGCTAAAAACAAGCAGCTTAGGTGAAGGCAAGGTTCCCTCGTGCAAGATGGTAATCTAAGAATTTATAATCCTAACATTTTACCTTGAAGAGAATTGTTTGCAAGTTTAATGCAGGTAATTAACTATGGTTATTCCTGACACACATTTAAACCATTTGTTCTCCTTTTTTAAAGCACCTTCTTTCGTAAGTATCTTCTTTTTAGAAGCAGAGAATAAATTGATTTGCCCAAGGTCAGGCAGAGAGCCTTGGAAATGAGCCTCAGTGTCTTGAGTCACTCTGGGGACTCACCCAGCAGAACATCCTGCCTTTCACAAGATTTTTTCCATTTCCGAAGACACTACTTCATTTGTGCCATCAGGACTTTTACATGATTCAGAAATATGTGTCAAGCAGCCTCAATGCTAAGAGATGAGCTATGACGAGGAGAAAAGAGTAGTCTCAAAAAAGTAAAACAAAAAACCTTTTCCTGAAAAGGTTGCTCCTAAAATGAAAGCCTTGGAAAGGCTAGATGTTCACTATGGATAAAAGAAGGTTAATTGATCATCTATTGCTTCCATTACAGCAGCTATGTTTCAGAATATACACTGTTCCTGTCAGAGGAAGGAAGAAAAGTCAAAGCCTTTGGAAACCCAATGTAAAAAAGTGAACAGGAGCTTTGGGTCAGCAGAGAGACTGGCCCTAAAATGAAGGAAAAGGACAAGTGAGAAGCAAAAAAAAACCTGGGCTGAAGGGTTGACTAAAGAGCAGTAAGTGTCCAGTCTCCGGAGCAGCAACTCCCCGGGCTCTCTAAAGAAATGGAAAATACCTGATCTCTATTCAGCAGGGTAGGCAAACAACTTTCAGATACCTACATGGAAGTGATAACTAGCAAACAGCCGTGCAACCTTAACAAAATGCTGTTGAGTGGATAACAACTTTAGCCTCAGTCAGTTCCACAGACCATGAGTTTCAGGTCTTCCACTGTCAGTAAAAATAATCCCTGGACCTGTGCTCATTACTTATATGCTGTTAGATGTTGTAGGAACTACTGTTAGGACTTACCAGCATTCACTGTCCCCATTTCAACTCAATATTATGGTGGTCTTCCCACTTCACCTGCAGTAAAATACAGCATCTTATCCTTTGAGGAAGAGCATCTTCCTTTCTCCCAGTAAGCTTCCAGGGCAAAACTGCATCAGCTAGCCCAACACCAGTAGTTGTTAATTCAAGAAAGCAAAGCTACTCCTTTTCATTTGTCTCTGAGACCTTATTTAAAATTCCAGTCACTAGACAGCCATGTACTTCAGGTAGGAAAACTTACGACACAGCGTATTTGGCATTGCTGTGGCAGGGCATTTCTGAAGCAATCCAGGGATTTTCTGGAACCGTTCCTCTTGGGAAAGAGTATCATCAGACAGTGATTACATTAACTTATGGAACGCACCATCCAGGCTTGTCAGAGTCTCAAAATTATTATCTATATCTTTGAGAAAATTAATTACTTCCAAATCTATTCAGCTCTGCTGCCATTTACATAAATTAATGACCAGACCTGTTATTCTGACCACTGAGCAACTGGCTTTCTGTTGGAAACAGAGCAGTCCTTTGCCTGCTTATAAGACACAGAAATTTCTGATCTTTTCCATGTTGTTTCTTCCTAACTCCTCATGGCAGAAAACCAGCGAACTTGGTATAGAAGTGGGAGGAATAAGGGGGAGAGTGGAGGATTACAGCAGCTGAACAGCCCAAGTGCCTCTGTGAAGAGAGAAGCAGAGCAGAGCAGCAGCCAGATGGATAGGTTTCAGGCCCCAGGGAGAAGGTGTGGTTCTCTTGGTTTTGAACAAGAAAAAATGGAAAATTCCACCACGTGTCAGCAATTACTCCTGGAAGGAGAACTGTCTGAGAATCCTATCCAAATTTCATGTAACACCAAATCTGCTGAGAAGGAGTTTAGCTCAGATGTAAGGTACTAGGGTCACAGTCTAATTCCCACGCACAAGTGGTGTTGTCTAGAAACTGCAGAGGATGCAACACTTATTTTAAGACATCCCAGCCACAGAGACAAAACATTTCTCCTTAAATGTAAGAAGTGTTTGAAGAAACATTTTCCTTCTGCAAAGACAAGAATAAAGGCATGAAATGGAAAAGAGGAAGAGATACAGACCCTAGTCAAATTTATTGCACCGCACCACTACCCTGCCTATTGGCATATGTTAGCAATGAACTAGTACTGAAAAAGTAATAGCAGGTACCAGATGTGACCTACAAGAATAGAAAAATCCACACAAGAGGCCCAAGTAAACAAGATTAACTTGCACCACTATATGCTAGTAAGACTCAGGATCAGCAACATACTTGAGTAAAGCCGGTGTCTTGAGTAAAGCTGGTGCCAAAGACTTTGCTGTACAGGGCAGAAATGCAGCCATGTCTCACATATCAAGAGCAGCCCAGGTTTTGAATCCTGTCTCTGACCCTGATTACCTGATTTTCATTTCAGCACATCCCTCCACCTGCTCAACCCTAAGACAAGGGCAGTAGCTCCACCTTGAACCTAAGAGATGCATACAGCTTGGGTGTGCTGTTATTGCTAAAGCAGCTGGAAGATAAAAAGCTTACAGTGTTAAGTGGTATTACTTTCAGTGCAGACCTGGGCCGCATCTCCCAGAAAGCTCCAGCTACCCTGGGCAGTTCCAGAAAATGAAAACAGCTGGCTTTGTTGGCTGGGTAATGCTGTTCACAGTCACTGTGCTGCTGGATTGATATGAAGCTGTCATAAGCTGCCATGGAACCCAGCCTGTTACTAACTTGTTGTGTAGGCAGTGGCACCTGCAGAGCGTTGTCTCCAAAACAAGTTCTGAGTCCAAACCATACTTGAAATGTAGAATTGGAACAGAAAACTCAGTCCTCCCTTCTCCTGCTCAAGTTCTATAGAGCAATGAATTTGTTTGTGCTTTGATCAGCAGTTTTTGCTGTTCTTGGAGAATGGAGGATGGGGGAAAAGAGATTGCCAAGAGGTGACAGAGACTTCCAAAGGAACTCTGAAGGGAAATCTTCTGCCAAGTCAGCTCTTTGTTTCCAGCCCTGATGCACAGATCTCTGCATTTGCAAACAAATTGGTTTGCACTGCTGAGTAACAATGAGAATTTGTTACCTTGCACCTACAGAAGCAAGGGCCTACCCTTGGAAGGTTTCTTGAGCTCAAAGTGAGCTGCAGGCAGGGCTCCAACTTCTTGAGCTCTGAGTCGCATGCACGGCTTCCTCCCTCTGGATTATTTCACCACGGTATGTGAAAGACAGCAAGGCCATTAGTGCATGAAGAACATCCACAGAGCCAGCACTGCAGTGCACATCACTTCCGCGTGCCTTTCTGCACACTAGATTCTGCCCTGTTCCTCAAGGTACCCAGGCAAAGACCCTTAATTGTGCATAAAGGCAGGCTCTAAGCAAAAGGGTAACTTTAATGTATGGCAGGAAACATCTCCTCCTTTCCCCTCACCTTCTCCCAATGAAAGAGCTGGTGCCAAAGTCATACATGCTCGTTCAGCTCCTATAATAAACAGTAGAAACATATTTTTAAATGATAAACCAAACAACAAACAGAAAGGAGGAGACTGGAAGCACATAGCTCCATGATGCATTCAAATGCTGGCAGGCAGCAGCACTTCCCAGTTCCCTGCTCATGCCCTGGTCCCATGTCTGAGCAAGAGGAATTTGACTGGTGTGGAGGAAGTGTCTGGACCAGAGGGGAGTCAGAACCTGCCTCAACAAGGTCTCCACAGTCTGAACAACTCATGTCCCTGCTGTGGGAGGCAGCTGCCTGACTAGCAGGCATGGCCTCAAGAACCTATTGTCTCTTGATAGCATGATCGCTGGAGAAACATCCAGAGAGTGGAAATGAACAACTGGCCATTGCACAACAGCAATAGTTTGTCCTCATCACACGGAGGATGCATTTTGCTCTGCTCTATTCATAAATATTAGATGAAGAAAACAATCCACAGCAAAATCACTAGTGATTTGGGACCAGCATGGGGGCTTGTGTTCAACACATTAGGGCAGTCATTCCATAAAAGGCAGGCATCTTACCCATATGCCCTCTAAGTCTGCAGCACAAACATATGAAGATGAGGAAGACAAGTTTTACCTCCTATACTAAATTCAGCTAGGTCAACTGTGGATTAAATCTCCCTGACAGACCACACTATTGAACAACAAGCAGGGAACATGCTAGTTCCTATGAAGTGAAACTAGGCCAGCCATACTACAAGTAAAAATGTAGCGCTCTCATTGAATGAGAAACAGTCATGAGCCCTTGGAAACAAGATCTGTGAAATCTTGTCTCATATTGTGTTTCTGCTGCACGTCTCTGTCATTTTAACTCAGTGCAGCAGGGGCTAACCTGAACAGGTATCAACCAAAGAGACATCACAACTCCTGGAATGTGTCTGGTGCCTCTGTCTGGCTGGGAAAAGCAGTCCGACTGGAAACAAGTAAGCACTTTGGATTTAGTGACAGAAGACATGAAATAAAAACTGGTTGCTGTTAAAAGTGGCACTTTAAAAATCAACAATTACTGCCTCAATATTACGTGTGAGGGTGAAGACTGTTCAGCTTATTTTAGAATCCAAGGGCTAAGGTGCACCACTATATAGGACATACCCTGTAAAGGTTAAGCTTTCCTAGTAATTTGAAGTTATAGGTGATACCAGCTGAGTTACTGAGCTCAGCTGCTGTCCTCAAAACCTGTCTTGCCACTCTGACTCCGGCAGAGCTGTGCAGGTGGAAGTAAGGATAACACTGGAGTTTGGATTTGAACTGCAGTTGTCAGTCTTAACACTGTTAACAGATCTGGGATTGCAGCCTGGTCATTCATTCCTTGCTTTGCCAGTTCTGAGGCAAGCACATGACTAGAGAGCTGTGAGCACACAGTGGTGGTCACTATGAGAGACTGGCTGGCTCTGTTGGCACAAAGTCCTGTTCCCTAGGAAAGCTGCCATTCTGCAGTTGTGCCTGAGACAGCATTGCTGGGTCACAGCACTAACACCATCCCAGACATCTGTGCTTTGAGATGATGCCCATCTCCCTCAGCAACACAGTCACATCAGAACCCCTCACCAGCACTACGAGGACCTTCTAAGCTGCTATCTGCATACAAACCTTCAACGAAGTCGGAGGCTGTGTATACGTGGTGTTTTGCATTGCTGTCCCCCTCTGGATTGTTCAAACTCCCAACAGCTAACTCAATCACCTCTATCAACTCATCTCGCTTATCCTTCCTCACAGGTTTCTCTTCTGGGTGGCGTGTCAGCCCTGTCTCCAGTTGGTACACCTTCTGCAGGGTAAAGCTCTCAAAGGGCACGGCCGCATACTCTGTGGACAGCTTAATGCCACTGTGCACTTCTGCTTTGTGTATTTGGGAATGAAGGAAAGCCAGTAGGTTAGCCTGGGCCTTCTCCGGGTTATTGCGGTCAAGCCGAATGTCCAAGGGGTCTGGGTACTGGTCCTGCATGTTCTTAAGTTGCTCGCTCCTGCCCTGGAGCTCAGCCTTCAGCTGGGCAATTTGTTTCTTCAAGCTGATGACGTAGTTGCGGTGTTGCTCTTCTCGCTCTTGCAGAATAGCTTCATATCCCTCCTTTGCAGTCGGACTGTGCACCCTGGGCAAGGCAAGCTGCTGGTTGTCACCCTTGGGTGTGCAAGCCAACATATAAACAATAGACACCAAGCAACAGGCCACCACCAGCAGGCCTACAAGTCGGGGGAGAAATAGAATAAATCCTCGTCGGAGCATCATCTCTCAAAAAGCAGAGCCTAACCCCACACATGCAACAGTTCTTACATCCATGCAGTGCCACAGAGGCCCCTTGACTTGGAATACTCTTACACAGATGCATGTATGTGCAGGAACTGGCTTGTCAGCTCTCTTAAAATGCGTGCTGTGCCTCTATATTGGGCTCTCTCTGGTGTTTACCCAGCAGGACCAAAAGACAAGCTGCAAAGCAGACAGGACACCTCCTGATCCTCATGGCAACACCTACGCTGCTGCAATATGATTAAGCTGGTGGCTGATGGAGCCTGAGGACCTGAAAGACAAATGACAAGGACAGTCATTCAGGCACGTTAGAATTTTGTCATTCAGTCCAGATCATTGAGAGTGTTCTAAGAATTTACCTCATTTCTCAACGGCTCTGGCAGATCTCAGAGCTGCAAAATGTTTGTGCTAAGACCCAAAAGGTGCCAAGACCCTTACATGGGAAATCCTGTATGCGTGCATTTAATATTAATAATATGACTTAGCCCATTGCCAATGAAAAACTAGTTCAGGCCTGAAAGTCTGCCATGCTTTAGAAATATTAGGAAGTTGTCATCTGTTACTTTCTGGCGATATGTTAAGGTGCTCAGTTCATCCAAGCAATGATGGCCCTCCAAGCTTTCTCAACTCTTGGAGCACTCCATTTTTGAAGGCAGTCAGTCCCACAGCTACCACACACATTTCAGCTTCCAGGCATGTTTTTCCAAAACACCAGATGATAAGTGTGGTCCTGTTTGAACATATGAAGCCTGACCTGAAGCAGAAATTTGATAACCAAGTAACTAGAAAGTGTTATCAAGGCCAATTGCTGCAACTAACGTTTGACATATCCTACTAGATGCTCCCATAAAAAACAAAGAACTAGGGATAGGAGTTTTTCAGGAGCATTCAGACCAAGTCTTACTCAAAATCAGGGGAAGCTTTGTTTCCTTCTAGGAGGCTGCCATCCATTGCACACTATGCTATCATTTTAAGACCCTCTTCTGTTTCTTATAATGTTATAAAAAGTCTTGCAACAACGTACAGTACTATTGTGTTTTCCACATATGCTCTCTGCCCAGGAGTGAAGACCACAGAGAAGGTTTAGGGAAAGCTGGCTTAGGTATTTTTTAAAATAAGAGAAGTTAAAACTGTGAACATTATAATTTTTAGTAAGACTTCCTCAAGTATACTTAGGAACAGGAAAGAAAAATTAGATGACTGAAGATCAATATTGATCTAGCTGTAAGCTAAATTAAAACAATTGCGCTGAGAACACTACCAGCGGGATTTTCAAAATCTCTCAGTTTTGGCCCAAATCCATGCTGACGCAAGGAACTTCATCATTTACTCAGCTGACAGTAGACTTAGGCCAAAGCTGAGTAACATCCTACTCCTGCGATGCTGCATTGTTAGACTTGAACACAATCAAATTAACCCCTTGACACTCACCCTTGGATGCATGTATGACATTATAACACTGCTTTTGACAACAGAGATTCACAGCCCTTTAAGTCATATATTCTTGCTGGCAGATCCTTAAATAAAAACAGTTTATCTAAGAATAAGAGTTTCAGAGTTATTTTCAGTTATTTCTAGTCTTGAGTCAAAGTCTTCTGTAGGACTTTCTATCAACTGCTACATGACTTCGCTCCCCGTGTCTTCATTGACTATTATTCTATATACAGCGTTTATGCAGAGATATTTCTAATCTTTGAACTGTTATCAGTATTTGATCAGTGTGCAGAGCTTCTAGAAAAAAACCCCCCACTTTTAGAGTATGAATTGAGCGGGCTAGAGTGAGCTATAAAAATATTACTGTATTTTTCTCAAAGTAATGCTGAATAGCTATTATAGTATTTATAGGATTCTCCAGAAAATGTCAGTGTTTTCAAAGGAAGAATTGTTGATGTTGAAGAAAATATTCAAGCAGCAAGAAAAAGGACAGGATGAAGTGGGCACCCTTACCTTTTTGCTGTGATCTTCTCTTTGGAACATCTTGGTCTGCTACAGCTACTTCTCAGCTTGCCACAATCTTCTCCTGTTTATCTCCCTTCTTATGCCCTTCCCAGAAAACGCGCATACTATAAAAAGCACTGTCAACCTCAGAACACCTCTTCATTGCTTTCACATTTGCCAGCTGCCTACATCTTCAGTCTGTCTCCTGTGTGGTGAAAGGCTGTAGTGGAGACGCTTCCTATGGATGCACTATAAAAGCTGGCCTCCTGCAATGTAAAGGAGCTTGTCAAAGCAGGGAAAATTAATCTGGGCATTTCTAACTCTACAACAGATCTGGCTAGAAGACTGCAAGAAGGTAGTGTGCAGTGAGACAGGGTCAGGAAGTGGTAAGATGTAGTACATAAAACACTGCTGTGCTTGTATGCTTCACTTCACACAATTAGTCCATTGACTGAATTGGCAGAAGCTGAACATCACTGAAAGGATTAGTTGTGCTAACACGGTATAAACTGAAATTACATCTCAATGGCTTAGATAAACACACAATTTCATTTCTGTAAGCAGCAACAGATTTGAGTTTTGGGTAAAGAGCTCTTCAAATGTTGACCTTAAAATATATGTGTGTGTATACATAGCTATCTTCACTAGAACATACTCGTTCTCTCTTCAGGGTACTCTTTCTTTCCTATCTAGTTTTCTGGTTTGTAATCTCACTGATCAAAGATGCATCTTTAAAAACGCTTCAGGACAGTAAACTAACTGAGCTACTTTGTCCTTTGACCCATCATTCTCATAACAAGAAATTCAGGCCACGGGGATTTCCACCTTCTTCACGGGGATTTTACCATCATGATTGGAGGCATCCTGACAACAAGCACTCATTGCTTGCCTTCTGTTGCTAGATCTGCCTTATTAAATTGTACTGGTGGCTTCTGTGGCATTGCCTTACAGTGACTGACATTTAAATATACAGCTCTAACTGTACTACTATCTCATGGGCATGCTTGTGAAAGCAATCCCAATCCATGTCAGTGCCAAAAAAAGCAGATTACTTTAAGTCAACACTGAACGTGGTCATGGCTAAGGCATCTCAGCTGCACAGACAGTACCAGAAAGCTAGGGCTGGTAACTCCTCCTAACAACCGTTCTGTTGATTTCACCAGACCTACACAGTTTCACACCAACTGAGAGAGCCTGAGATCAAGGGGAGACAAACTGAAATGTCAGTTTTTTCCAGGAACTGACAAAAACATCTCTGTATTTCACAGCAGTCAGCTGCATCAAGTAGTATTAGTCTATTTGCAAAGAGAAGTTTTAATGAATATGCAATGGTTAGTCTGATAGCCGAGGAAAAGGACATTAATTCTAAAAAAGCCTATGTTTGCAAAAACATCTTCAACCTCAGTTCAACCGGTTAGCCCAGTCAGAGGTCAGACCAGCTCACAGAAGTGCTTTTCACTTGTTTTCAAGGAGCATAGGCCCAAAAATGATCTAAACAGAGAAACAGGTTCTGTCATCACTGTAAGTACTGTGTAAACAGCTCTGCACAATGGAGGGTGCTGCACCCAGTCATAGGGAGTGGGAAAAATTAAGAAAGTTTGAAATTTTGGATGGTATGCACCAACCACTGTTACTCACCAGCATCTGGATTCTTAATGGACTGTAGAGATACGGGAAATTTATCTCTACACAGAAAAGACAACATATTTCAAGCCTGAATTTTTGCCTCCCAAAAGCCAAACTGAGAACTTGTACAGAAGAAACGGACTCAAAACAATATATCTCTGTATATGTATCTCCCCTTTGAGCTCTATACTATCCTCACTCTTCATATTGAGGACAGAAATGGATGGCAAAAGAAACAGTCACATTTGCAGAGGCAGCGATCTCTCAGCACATATGGCATGAGCAATGCCAAATAATACCATGTTTTCAAGTACTTTCTGCCACAGCTTCCTATTGCAGGTGTAACTCAGACTGGCAACTACCATTTTAACTCACAAACCTTTTTGAAATTTGGGGGTTTTTCTTTTATTTTTTTAATAGAGGCAGTGAATGGCAGAAGCTGCAATTAGTTTTTGTGTAGGTGCTTGAAACAGTTTCACTGCACAGCAGCACACATCACAGTAAGATTTCACTAGAATCATATCAATCTCCAAAATGAGCTGCAGGGAGGAAGAAACAGATGTTTCACCCAGGCTTCAAGTGCCTCACAAAAAAAAAACCCAAAACAACCCAACCGAAAAAAAAAGACATTTTGCAGCCACTTGGCATTTGCCTTCAACTTTTTAATTAGAAGGACTGCACATAGCACTGCAGACAAATTAGCCTGCTTTAAATGTTAGTGACAGGATTTTGCCCCCTTAGCCCCCCAACAGAAATTCAAGCCACTCAGCAGAATGGGACATGTCACAAGGATTAAAATCTAGTCTCAGACAAGTTTTTAAGGTGCATGTGGAGGGAATGCAAAAAGAAATTATTTCTCTTTAATGCCAAATCATGATTTCTCAACTACTACTTAGCCCAGTTCATCTGCCCAGGGCTGAATTAAACAAGAGGCCGACTAAAGAAAAGAACCTGTCTGATAAACTGACTGGGTGCACCTTCATAGCCTTCCTGTACTGTCCCCTGTTAAAAACCACACCACTGGTCCCTCTTGGGCTGACACACATCCCAAACAAACCACTTAAAATGCTAACATCTGGTTTGCAATTGATAGAGCACTTGAAACAGAAATAAAGGATTGTTAAGAAATAGTGTCCAGAATCAAAATGTTATATGCCAATACTTGAAGACAGTAGACAACTTACCGTAAAAATCTTTATTTCCTAATTTTTGATTCCAGAGTCATCTTCAACAGAAAATCTTACTTGCATTGCCACGCATATTCTCAAAGAGAAAAGTCTCTGTGTCTAACCCCACCCACAATTACACTGTTCCCTTGTATAATTAACAATTACAATCTGATCATCTTGCAAATAGGTTACAACCACTATTAGAAGCAGTCTTAAACAAAACAAGAAACCCTCAAAAGCATTAACGTTCCTGGAAATACTATGCTCTCTTATTCTGGGGGAACTGAGAAGTGGCTGGTTTTACATTCAAGATACTGCTATAGGCTTCTAACTCTGAAAGTTACAAAACCAATGCAGAAGTTTTAACTTTTCCCTTCGTTAGTACTCTGGACTCCAGTGTTGTTAGTTTAATTGGTTCCCTCTTATCAAGGTAAATCAGTAACTTTACTTAACAGCACCATCTGCCACGCCACTTCAGCTAAGTTCTGAAGTCCGTATGCACTTGCTTTAGCCCATCCACTTACACACGGTCTCAACGCTCGTGAAAGTGTCTTTCCCAAAGACAGTCCAGAACAGAAATCAAGAGGCACTCTGAAAGCCTTCTGCTGTTATATGCAGTAAACATGCTATAGTTGTTTCCACCTTTACTGTAGTAATCATTTCTATTACAGTAGAAATCCAGTAATAATTATTACCTTTACAGTATCATTTATATTAAAAAAAACCCCAAACCACTCAAAAGGAGTACTGGGGTCCCTTTGCCCTCCCATTGCGTAGACATTCTGTGTGTGGGTGTATCAATGTGGATACACACACAGAAGTGAACGCATCATTGCTTCCCACTCTCCACTGTAAATCAAATTAGTTTTAAAGTAAAAAAACACAAAAGTTAAACATCAATTAAGTTCTAACTACACCTGAAAAGAACCAATGTAACATCTAAAATTATCTCCACATACCAATAACATCATTGTTTATTATAAAAAAGCACTATTTATGTAACTGCAACAACACTCCCAGAACTGCTTTCTCTCCCCCAGAACAATGTTATCTGTGAAAGACTTGGCAGTTTTCCACAGATCAATAACCAGCAATTGCCAGAGTTAGTATTAGGAATGTTATTTTTTGTGCGAGATACTGAGATTTCCACTTTACAACCACAACGCACTACCCCTTCCTGCTAAACACACTGACTTGCAGGTGTATAAACCCACACATCCGCAGTACAATTGTTAGTTGGGGATGCTACAGGATACTTCCAAAAGCTTTTACAGGACTTTCCTGGAAGTCTCCACCACTCTACTTATCCTCCAGCAGGCAAAGTGACAGATGCATGCCCTATCAAGCTTCAAAGAGAAAATGCAGAGAAGAGATGACAAGTATGCACTGCTGCTTCAAAGATGCTGTGACTCACAAAGGCCAACTCCATGCTACTGCAGGAAAGAAACAACAATGCTTTTCTTTAAAGGACCATTTCTCATCAGCAAGCTCTGACCTGAAGTTTTAAGAATTCAGTTGCTCCAAAAGTGTTTTGAACTTTGCTAAAATGGAGATGAAAAATACGCATTTGAGTTGACCTGGAGTTTAGTCTGGTCTTTTAAAAGCAAATTAAAAAACCATCATAGTTGCCAGTCCTAAAAATTAATGATTGGGCTGGACAGTTGAGATGTCCAACTTAGCTGGAAGATCGGCACCTTCTGAACATTTAATTTCATTTAGGTAAGCACCATCTCAGTTTTATAGATCTGTCAAAGAGGAGCATTTTACTCCAATCACGTGATGCTGAAACAACCCTATACAACATCAAGGATAACAGCACGCTAACTGAGAATGGTTTCTTTTTTCAGGAAACTTGCTAACAAAATAAGGACAAGCTACAGCCAGGGAACAGCTAAAAGATACTACTCTAATTTACTTCATTTTAAGATCTAATTCAACAACTGCTCTGCATAAAGAGGGCTTCCAGAAAGACTAAACTCTGTTTTAACATAACACCAAGCTATACCAGCTTCTGAAATGGCTCAGAGAGTCAGCATAATAAGATGGCTAAAACACAAAAGCCTTTAATATTTCCTGATTAAAACAAATAATAGGATAAATTTTGCTTATCCATTTAAGTCTGGACCTGGAAAAAATGCTGTTACTTCACTTTGAAATGTTTACACATGCACACTCAGTGATTTACACAAGCAAAAGAAAACTGACCGCCACCACAAGAATGAACAGTCATTCCTTTTAAGAACAAAGGTGACCATAGCCTTACAAAAGTAGCTCAGGTCAGCACAAGCAAGGCCTGTGAAAATGGATCTACACCTGTGTAGGGACACAATATGAATGCTTGTGGGTTTAGACCCATCTCTTCATGATTGTGTCACATGACTATTACTTAAAATATTTTTTGTACAAAGTACATACTAATGTCACTTTATGCCAGGAGCCCTAAGGATTCTGCCAGATGCACATCACACAGTACCACAGCCAGACTTTCAATGAAATCTGCAGCCCAGTGCACGCACACAGACCTGTGACGTAGGTCATGAATCGGTGAAAGGTTTAGCATGTATTTAATTAACCAGCAGACTCACTTACCCCTTGATAAAAATGTGTAAACGTGCACGACTAAGTTGTGTTCAGAAACAGGAAAACCTAGCTAGACTGAGTTGCAGAGTGGAAAGCAGTTTGTGCATGTCACTGTATTTATCTAGGACTGCTTTAGTCAGGGCCATGTAAGCACTCAAATGTTTAGATGCCATCAGACCAGCCTTTCAGCTGCACCTTCCAAGTGCAATGAAAGTCCACTGCTTTGAGAAAAGCTGTTAGGTGATAAAGTACAGTACCAGTTACTTAGGGTCCCTATCTTATCAAAGTCCTCATAAGGTAGCAATATAGTTTTAAGATGTCTAAACAATCCAGCCTGACCTGGAGATTCCCTCTTCCTCTCTTTGCCAGAAATCCCCTGGTACAGCTAGAATCCCCCGTACCAAACTAGATGGCGGACTTGAACTTCATTAACTCCATCAGAGCTGACAGCAGAGGAGGTTTCCTCCCTCATGAGTCTCACATGTGGGAACTGAGGAGAAACATCTGGCTCCCACAAGTCTAATGTTATATTCCCATGGTAATGCAGAGCCCTAAATTTTGTGCTTCCTGTACTTCAAATGAAATTTGCTGTAAAGTGTGGTAGCAAGACAGTGCTTCAAATAAAATAACTAAGAGTAAAGGGGACAAGAGAAAAAGTATCTTGGTAGACAAGGTGTAATGGGTTTGATATGTCATCTAGGCTGAGCAAGAATTATCAGGATAGGGTCTAATATTGCTGACCAAGACTACTGTTCAGCTATGGTTTACATTACAAAAGAAAATCAAGTTTCAGACTACAAACTAATAACCAGGAAGCCAGAAAATAACTGCAACCTCGTTCAGTACTCAGACAGGTCACCCAAACTCCACACACAGCTCTAAAACATGCAGCATTAACAGCTCATAGCTCATGTACCAACCCCCAAGCTCTGCTGATCTGCATTTCCCTATCAGTCTGGTCAGTACTGATTGACAGGAAGAAGCCAGTCCCCTGACTCAGACCCCATTTCCTTCCTCCTCCAGGTTAGCGCTTACTATGAAACATCACGTGCCGCAGAGTCCCATTTAGTTCATCACCACTGTTTTGATATGTGGTTTTGGTCAAAGACGTAGCGCTTCCTTGATATATCAAGAAGAGTCTCCTAGCAACTCTTTGAAAAGCCCAAGCTTTTTTAGCTGTTTCAGAAAAACATTTTTTTATGTTTCTAGAGAAAGTTTCCAAATATATTTTTCTTTTTTGTATTTGAGGCTCACATAATATTTGAATCTCACAGAATTCACCTTCATCACTAAACTAGCCAATTCTTTATTAGGGGAACTTGAGAAGATAAATCACAACAAAGTCTCTGCAGCAAAGGTCCAGGCAGAGGGGAAAAAGAAAGGAAAGCTTTCTATATTTAATATTTTACAGTCTATGTACTTGACCATGAAATTCTTCTTCCAAAAAGGAATTGAAAAAAACCCTGTAGACAACCAACAAGTAAAGAACTATCTTGCAAAACACAGCGATCTACAAAGTTTTACTTAGGTCAATAGATTTCAGCAGAATTAAGATGTTTATCTTTGTATGATACTCTATCACTTACATGGATTTATTTCTAAATAAAGTATTTCAATAGGTTAAGAATGTCTACTTGGTTTTAGCTTAACAAATCTCAGTGCTTCACTTCACGTCAGGTTTTGTGGGTTTCTTTGAAAATGCCAGAATGCACACAGGCCCACAGAAAACATCACTTTTGGTCAAATGACTGTAAGAAAAAATATTTTTTTAATTTTATCAAAAATGTCATCACATTTCTATATCCTTTAGTTAAGTAATCCAAGCCACATTTTCAAGTGCTAATGAGACGGCTGCTCACGGTTACTTCGGTTTCTAAGATTTCATCTCTGACCCTCAAATCATATTGAAAATGGAACCTCTGCTTTCAATTTATTTACAAAATAACTCAATACAAACAAGTAGTCTGATATACTAATGTACAGACATAAAGATAATTTAAATTCTTACTGGTCATCAAGAAATTTCAGTTCCCTCATTGAACTCTATTGGCATCCAGGATTAAAACTGTAGTTTATTATGGAGATTTTAACTGCAATTATTGCATAGTTGTCAATAGCTCTTAAAAACCAGCCATTCAGCTAGAAATGTGTTAAATGTAAACAGTTCACAGAAGAGGCATCCTGGTTCTCTAACACAGAGCTGATTGATGACACAAGTAAAGCCAGTTTCCCTTGCCAGTAAAAGCTATCTTTTCCCCCCCTCCCTTTTGTTACACAGGAGAAGTACACCCCACAGTCAGGTCAGCATTTCCTGAAAGGTTCCAAAGAGCCTATCTCTTAAAACAACAACTTCAGGCTTCAATCAGAAGCAAAGCCCATTTCATGCAAAGTTATGAAATAACACACACAATATGAACTTATACTATAACATATCTTCTCATGGTACTACAAAGGTAACTGGCTTGGTTTGATTTAACAAGTCATGTATCATAGCTGATGCAAAGCCAACTTCTTTTTTTTTTTTTAAGGATAGTTTGTCTTTTTACAGAAAATTTTCCTGAAATTAGGCGCATCTACAAAGCTTTTCAGAAAACAGGAATAGAAAAAAAAAAAGTATAATTCTCATAACCTACCAGAATACTTGAAGAAAAGACATTTCCTTATGAGATGAAGCTTCGTGCTACTGAGTCTTTGTTTCTGTTCATATGGAAACCTGCCTGCAAATGATAGCATTATTTTTTATTTTAACAAAGATTGGCTAGAATGTGTGTTGGCACAGCTACACAAGCTAATGAAATAAAAAGAAAAAATTGCTGCAGCGCCTTTACAGATTTCTCCCTTCCCCTCCTTTTAATACAGTTCTCTGTAGAATATTAAAATCATACCATTTTCAACGAGAACCCATGGCAGTTTAACTCAGAGGAAAATATTCCCACCCCCAAGCCAATGTCCTCTAGTCTGCCTGTTTTCTAACCCGTAGAAAAGGAAATGCAGCTGTTTTCTGTAGTCTCTTACAAGTGTACATTGTCCCATTAACTTCTCTGAAGGGCTTACTGTAACTGTGCAATGCATTTTGGATCACAGGTCTAAGATTTGAAGTCCTTACGCCGATAACCAATTACTATTGAATTTATTATTAATAAGCTGTAACATTCAGCTGAGGAGTAGATATGAGTAAAGTTTCTGCAATCTCACATGTCAGAGATAGAAATCCTGTCACATTAATAAAATACCTCAAGGATTCCATATCAACTGGGTGAGACCTATTTTTGTTTTATCATTATACCTCCACCAGCCTCTGTCTGTATATTGTTCTATTATCACAGAATGAGTTCAACAAGGACTATTAGAAACAGCAACAAAATTTCTCACAACAACTATTTCAATGATCCCTAAAAGAATAATCGTTCTCCTATTCATGGGAAAGCATCTCCTTTTCCTAGCTGCAGTCAATTTAACAGGCTGAGTTTTCCAGGACTGGCAGCTTAAGAGCAAATGACAAGAGAATTTAACACTTTCTTGCCTCATAGAGGAAGGAAAGCAACTGTTGGTGGAAGAAGTTAGTTGGAAAACATCAGCTGAAAGATCCTACAGGAAAGAATGAAACATGAGCAAATGGTGTCAGCATGTGGACATGGAGTAAGTGAAAAAAGGCAGCTCATACCTGGTTTAAACAAAACTCCCATAGAAAGAGAGTTTTTAAGTGCTAGGTAAGAGCACGCACAGGGGATTGTGGCAGTTTAATTCTCTCCTCTGGTATGTACCCTTGACAAGAAACTTGGCTTGACTTTGCACTGAAAGCATGACAAAAAACTCATCAGTGAAACTGGAGAAGCTGAGGGAAATCCCTGTGTTTTTAAAGGAAAATATAGGTAAGAGAAGCTGCTTGACAGAGCAGATCAGATCAGCCATCCATTTAATGGTCTACATTGCCTCTTGCAGAGGATACCAAGTGCTTTGGAGAGCACAAAAAAAACCTTGTATGGCAGAGAAGTATTTCTAACCTTCGTCATTTTGATGATCAACCTATTCCCCAAGCATAAGTTTGTATTTTATAACAGACATGCACAAGAAACAATTCTCCTCTTCAGGAAATGTTACATTTCTTCATTACTCCTCTGGATTTTTAACATGGTTTTGACCTTCCACTGCTTCAAAACTGGTATTCTTCCATCTCCTCCCTTGTCAGAGAAGCCACACACTTCTAGCTGTTTAGGTACTGTTTTTAGCTACTTCTGAAAGAGGATAACCATTTCTAACAGCTACTCTTCTTAATTAGTACTTCAGCTGGTTCTATAAGCTGCAGTCAAAAAGGACAAAGAAAAGTGTATTCCCTCAAAAATAACTGGAAAATCCAAAGAACATAATTATCTTATAGATAACTCCACTGTGACAAGGATGCAAACATAAGCAGGACTCTCCCTTGTTTACTGTAAGATACACGCATGCTGAGAAATCTACTCACATTACCTAAGGTCAGGCGCCTGCATTTAGCTACTGAATTATCTCCCCAACTCCACCTACACACAGGAAGAACCAAATTCCTGGTGGGAGCCCAGGGAATTTACCTGGCTAACTTAACCATCTAGTCTGTCAGATGCCTATGGATGGCTGGGGCAAATGCTCCCCCAGACCACCTATTCTACGTGATTATTTCACTGACGAGCACTGCGTAAGTATCATCGCACTAAGCCAGCTAACTTATTTTACAAAATTACAGTGTATTCATTACTGCAGAAGACCACAGCCCAACAAAGGGAACATGCCAGGAAGTGGGAAACCTCCTGATAACTTTGACACACTGACTTGTCTCCTGTAAGACTGATCCAGTGTCCTACTGTTTATTCATTTTATTTCTGACTTCAGCCACCTGTACAGGATTACTGGACATCACACAACCTGTGCAGTGCAACAGTACAGTACATCTCCAGTAAGTCCAACACACCCACAACACACCCAAGATGCACTCAGCAGAAAAGGGAAAGAATATAACAAAAATCAGATGTTCTTGACCTCCCCTTTGGTTTTATATACCTGTTTCTGCTTTATCCCAGATATTCGACCTGAAAATGTATAGTTGACTTGAAATATAAGAAATGCAAGAACCAGGCATCAATCTGAGTTAACAAGCTGCTTGTTAGCTGAGGAGTCATGCATACATCAATTATTACAGGTCTAAAAATAGCAATCCTTTGAGAAGCTGTTAGAACAGCAAAATGTGTCATATGGATATAAAAGTGATCTGTGGATAAAAGAAAAAGATGGTGAGAATCTATTGCAAACAGTTGGTTAAATAAACAAAGCCATTTCATCCCAACTTTGAGTAGCAAATATTGCCACCATTATCAGTGATATTAGAGCCAACCGCTCCACATAAGGTCTCACTGCATTCCTTTCAGAACAGTCAGCCTCCCAGGCAGGTGGTCTGCTCCAGATGAAAGCTACACAGATTGCTAGCACTCTTTGAGCGCTCTTCAGATCTTCTTTCTACCCATTTTGTATCTCTACGTGGTAAACCCCTCCAGAACAATGAGGTTCCTTACTGTTCAACACTTTGCAAGTCAGGTCCAGTTGGGCCCCCAGTGAACCTACTGCAACAGCAAGGCATCAAACACCAGAGAGTGGCCCATAGCTTCTTCATTCTCCCTAACAGAGGCACAGGCCATTTCAGAGGCCCTAGCAGAACCAGCCTGGCTGGCCTACTGAAACAACATATTAGTGCTGGCAATCAGCCCAGAAACTTTAAATACGGTACAAATATGGTTCCAGCCCAAAGCAAAAAGAGTAAGAAAACGGTCAATACCTTGAAATTAGGACTCCTCTGGAATCTCGTCTTAGCCTTCAAAATTAGGAGCCTAAAACTAAATACTGTGCATGTATTGCAGCTACACAGCAAGGTTCCTCAGCTGTTGGCAGATCTGGAATTTCACATGAATCTGTCACACAGGGGCAGAGAGAAGGAATTTGAGGAGCAGATGTGAGGCAAATACCTTGGTCAGGATCTCACAGAATCATTTTGAATTTCCTTCTTTTAAGAAGTGCACGCCCTCAGGATCACTATTTTGATGTGTGCACCTTTGTTGAGTGGAGGCTTTACCCGCTCCTTCTTGACTTCCAGAGGAGTTGCCCCATGAAATTCACTCCCTCCAGGCACAATCTCCTTTATAAGTGGGAAACTGTGATTTAAGGAGTACAGCTACAGACAAAAACCCCAAGTTGCAGTTATAGAATGAGCCCTTCTATATCCATTAGTATATGAAAAAAAAGGATTCACACAGGGAGACAAGGAGAGTAGCTGAGAAGCTACTCCTCAGATGCTGAACTGTACATGAAAGTGCCTCTAGATATGGGTCCCCAATACCCAGCCAAAGGGAGGCAAACATAAAGACAACTCACTGTAATGGGTAGGACAACTTGCTTTTAGCCAGCCTCCTTTTCCAGAGTAATTCAAGCTATGAGTCATTCCCTGAGAACACACTCCTCTAGAGGCTCATGCAATAGAGCATTTCTGAGCAGCACACTTTATGTCCTGCAAAGATGCAAAGTTCAACCACTCATGCTCCAAAGCAATGGCAAAACACAGCCCTCCCTCAGCCCAAATCCATACATTGGCACAATAGCGCGCAATGCAGGCTACATTCATTAGAAAGGTCAGTTCTCAGGCTTCATTTCAGTCTGCAAAGCTGTAAAAAAAAAATCACAAAATGATCAGAAAATGCTTCCATCATACCCATGGAAGACAGCCCAGCTTGTTCACTTTAAAAACTTTCTACACCAAAAGTGTGTGATTTTAAAGACCCCAGCATGTGCATTTCCTGCTGTTATAAACACCTGATCAATCTCAGCTGGGAAACACTGTATCCATTACTGGGAACACTGAGAAAGCTGTCTAAAGGACAAACCACTTTTTCCACCAGGGTAGCAATGATGTAACTAGATGAGGTTTCTCACACAACTAAAACACCGCACAGTCAGGCTACTTGAAAAAAAGGACTTGCTAAAGGAGATGCTGTACTGTGAAAGCAAACCAGAATTTGCATTTCATGAAAAAGAGACATGGAAACATGTGACCAAAAAAAAAAAAAAGTCACCCCCCAAAAAGGATATTACTGGGATGATCACTGGAAATTTTTTTCCTTTGGAAAAGGGAAGTTCCCCAAGGAGTTAAGGTAATGATGACACAATACTAGAAGAGGAACATTTGTAATGGGTAGCACTGCTTCTGCTGTAAGAGGAAACCAGCAAGGCACACTTCCCTGTGCCATAGATAAAATACTCTGGACAAAGCACCTCCATCCCGCTATTCAAAGAAACATCAAGAACACAGATACTACAGCTTATCAACACTTGTCAGATAACATGAGGAAGTCATGCAGATGACTTCAGTAACTCCTGATAAATCAAATGAGAAAGAATTTACAAATTATAATTTCCTACCAAAAACAACAGTCAGCTGTAGTGATGGAAAGCAGACCTTTTCACACCTCTGATTTTATGCCTCCAAGGTAGATTTCAAAGGCACAGCAGACACAACATGAAAACTATTTTTGGTGCCTTACAGCTGTATACATTTAGTTACTCTTTGCTACTTTTTTCCTGTAAACATGTACTTTCTCAATAACTTTTCCCATTTATTCTGGAATGCCATCAATCTAATCGGGCATCAGGACACTTTGGATTTGTCTTATTTCCCAAATCACCTGGAAGAAAATATACAGAGAGCAGCTATATATGAGCTAAATGGAAAAATTCAATAATTACTAATGTGATAATGATTTATTGTGGAAGTTTTAGTTTCATTTTAAGTAAAAAATCATTGAGGTTCTTTCCAAGGCTTAAAACAATATTAACTGCTGAATCTCAATCTGTTTTTCTGGCACTGATTCTTCGTAAAGTATTGTGTCAGTCCAAAATATCAATACAGTAGTAGTAAGTGCTCTTGATGAACATTGCAAGTAGAACATCTGCCAAGATACCACAGCCAGGAGCCATGATTTAGACTAGTCCATGCCTTACTTCATTGAAAATTAAAATAACAATTTTTTTTCTCCTTAATTCATCTATTCAATCTTAAAATGTCAAATCCCTCTGATTAGCTGAACACACGTACTGTAAAAGAATCTCTGAAAGCAGCTTCAAAGAACACCAATTTGTTTTGTGCCTTCGCATCACGTGTGCATGGTCACTAAAGAACAGAAACATAAACTTTAAAATTCTTTACCAAGCCTATGCCATTTAAGCTCAGCAATCAAATTACAAACTTTGTGTATGCAAGAGGAGAGATGTATTGCCTGCCAAGATGACATTTACACTCAAAGTAAACAAGCAGCACAGTCAAGATTTCCTAATGCAGCAGGCTGTTTACAGGCTCTGATTTTCAGATGCTGAATGCTCAGACTGCATGCATACTAACAAGCCATACGCTTATGAAAACACAAGCCACATGCTCCAACCTGAAACCTTCATTCTAGGAAACGGAAGAGGCTGGGTTAAGTTGGAGATTGTGCTGTCCTCAGGCATTCCTCCAGTCTAGCCATTAGCGCTGGTATATCTGAGTTGGGGACACACAACTCCCTTTGCTTTGCTGAAGGGATGGAAAAAACATGTATAGAAGGAAGCAGAGAAGAGTAAACAAGTGGAGACAAAAGATGAGGGTGTTTGTGGGAGCCACTTAGAATCATTTTGTTGCTAAAATAACCTTGCAATGTGAAGGAATTGGCTGCAAGTAGGTTCGCAGCTACGAAGAGCCACAAAACCTCAACATGGTTTGAAGCGGTATTGCTGGAGGGAAGGAGCTGTAGCAGCTGGCTTGGATTATAAAATGTGTTTGGGGAAAAAAACAAAACAAAACAACCCATGTGTTCAAGATGTACATACCTGCAGACAACATCAAGCAAGCCTTAGAGAGCACAACAGGGCCTGGAACAGAACCACACCTCTTCTCATGAAGGAGTGAGGAGTGGACTGGGAGCTTTACTCAAGTAACTCTCCCATTTTCCCTGTGCAGCCTCTACCACCAAGGGACTCAGCTTTTGCTCTTCCCAAAGGCAGGCTGGGTTAGGAAGCTCTTAACACCCCTCTTTCCACCAAGTACATTAATTGCAACAAGCCCCAGTGGGCCTGAATCCAGCTACAATACACTTTCTGGGCACTTGTGACTGTTACGAAATGCAGTGACTCAGCCAAGCTACATCAGAAAGTGAGCATCTTCTATTTGTTCACAGAAACCTAATAAGCCAAGGGAGGAGAAAAAACAACTGTCAGAAAAGACACATCCCTACATATCCTCATCTTACAAAGCTTAGCTTTTCTCTCTGACCTTAGGCAGGTGTTGCTATCTGGCTCTCTGTCTCCCCATACACTTCTGACTGTTCTGCCTCCCTCCCCAGACACATAGCTCTGTGCTTCAGAGACTCTTACCCATCTGTCCGGTGATGCAGTTGAATCAAAGGTATCAGTGTTTATTTACCACCAGCATTTCCCCACTTATGTTCCCATTGCCATGGTGAGCAGCAACAGAGCCTGACACATAAGGTCAAAACATAGCCTAGGTATCTCCCACAAGCCATCTGGCAGAATTGTTTTCTGAGGATTTCTCTGGCACGGATTTGCACTTGCTCTGTGACCAAGTGTCAATCTCAACTCAGCACTCTGGACTCCTAACTGAGCTCCTGGGACATCTGGGAATAAGAATCATCCCTAAAAACCTTGAATCCAGATTCCTCTCAAGGAACTGGAGAGGAACTTCCCTGTTCCTTATAGGTTATCAGTGTTGTCTCTTTGGTCTGTGTCAGCCTCATTCTGTTTCCTTCCAGAGCATGGGAGTCCAGGTCCTTGCACATACCTGCTCCTTTGCGGAGCACCCCAACATCACTTCACAGGAATCAATTATTATTCTCCATCTTTCAGAAACCTTCCAGCTTATCCTTGCACAAATTACAGTGGTAACATACGACAACATATGTTGCATCTGAATATAATATTTGTGAAGACAAAGCAGATCTCTTCCCTAGTTACTATACCACTGAAAATCAAATGTCAGTCTGCATGTCTTGGATTACCCACAGATAATGCAATTAGCATCACAGTACAGTTATGTAAACTGTTAATCAAACATCGAGACAGAGATAAAAATAGAAGATGTCAAATGAACCCTGGAAAGAGACATGAAGTACAGGCTGTCAAGACTGCACATGCTGAAGTGCTGCAGGAAAGATGAAAATTATTGTGGTAAGTACATCATGATTTAGGCCAGCTTAAAAGGGAGGCTATCCACTTGGTGAAAACCTGGACCAACACATACGTTCAACATGAGAGACTGTGTCCTGGAGACAGTTACAAGGATACAAAATATGGAGCACCAAAAAGGCTGAAACAATACCAACATACAACAACTCTCTGCCCTGTCTCAGCAGGAGTCAAACTTCAATCACTGGAACCTACCAGAAAATTGGATTTCAGTATAAGTTGACGCTTCTGAGCATTAAAGAGGACTATTCAAAAGATGAGAACACAAAGTGCAGTATTGACAATGATGTTTACAGGAATAACCCCAGCATAAGAACAGTGTTTTTCCCAAGTCTTTATTTTTATGTTGGAACCATATTAAGTGTCCACTTGCAACAAAGTCTCTATCAGGAAACTCACAAAAGTACACTGCTGCAGATTTTATGTTTCAGGCATCTTCCACAGTCTGCCTCTTGCAGCAGTCCACATGCTCCGGGAGCCACAGAACACAGGTTGAAAACCGCTCCTCTAGATGAAGCCAAGCACAAGTTGAAACTGATAAGTGAGAGGAGAAAGAGTCCTTTGTTTCCACACCTTTATATTCAGGGCAAAAAAGAGAGAATTCAGGATATGCAGGCCTCCATGTATGTGGAAACAGTCTTCATACTCTTAGGCTAGGATAATAAATATTGCATAGTGCAGAAGGGAACATGATCTTAACCACAATGCAATCTAAACCCTACTGCCATAGGCAGACCCTGAATCAGCTGCAAGAGACAACTTAGCAACTAGGACTTTAAGGAATCAAGTTTCTACTGAAAGGGTTAAAGGAAGAAGTTTTGCATTGTGAGCAAAAGTGAAAATTGCAGTCCAAAGCTACACTAGTCTGGAGTGTCACTGCTAAAAAAATGGAAGCTAACTTCAAGGTTATGATATTATAGGGGAGTAAAACCACAAGATTGACAGTGGCCCGGTTTATCAGGAGCTCCCCAAAGATACTAACTCACTGTCTAGAATCTATCCACAAGCACGTCACAAGGGGCAATAGAAAACAAGCCGGTACAGTGGTATCTGCTGAACCCGTAGAGCACAAAACAGGTCTGTAAAGGGAGATTGGGCCCATTCATCTCATTTCACTAAACTCTAGCTCAGAGGTCCACAGATGACAACTTAGATAATCCTATGAGCAATAACCCCAAACCTGCTGGATCTTCTCAAAGGAAAGACACAAAACAGCTGAATGGGAGCATGGGAAAGGAGTTTGGCTAAGAAAGAAGCAGCAACATAGTACTACACCAATTTTTGTCATTCTACACTGTATTTTTTACATGTTTACACTAAGATTATTATTAATTAGTGAGGCAAGTAAGAGAAAGAAAATAAAATAAAAAGTATAACATACTGTCACTGACAGGAGCAGCAGTTAAACGACCTGCCCGCATGGGGGATCCTCTGAGACAAGAAGTTGTCAAATTTGTTCAAGATGCTTTCGTTCAGCTGAACTAGCCAGAAGCTTTCACTGCTACAATGCCTTCTTTCTGGTGCGTGTAGTTATAGGTAGGTCTGAGTCAGTAAGAACACACACCTGCACCCATAAAGTTGCAACGCAGCTTGGCACCCTAGACTTAGATGAATTATGCAATGGGCAAGACTGAAGCTTTTCATTTCTGGGTTATCTCCTGTACCACCTGAGCCACATCTGGATTAATTTTAAGACAACTGTTTTGCAACCTCTGCTATACGAAAGCAAAAGCAGCTTCATGTCAGTTATAAGTTGGGAGACTGGCTAAAATCCAATTCTAACTGCAGCCTAGGTGGAATCAAATGCGGACTCAGGCCTTAATTTTGACTTAGGGATCACAACACAGAGACACCAGCTTTTTTTCTCCTGTGAATTGCAATGAACCTTCTCTACTGATAAGTTTTCATGTCGTACCTTCTTTCTGATCTGAAAAATGACAATGCAATTTGGAAATTCTTCCCCTCTATCTTGAAACACACTCTTGAAGAGCCTAAGTGAAAGGTTCATTTTAATCTGGATCACCAGCAAGATGCAATATGATAAAAAAAAACCAGATCAAAATTAAGAAAAAGACACAATGTGCTGAGGAAAACAATTACAGATTTAGACAGAAAATAGGCATAACTCAATGGAAACTCCCTCAAGTAATAGAAGAAGTGTCAGTAAAGAGTTGTGAATAATTATTCCTGCTTTTCTCACTTCAGATCAAAACCACACTTCAATGTTTTGTTGCTTCAGTCCTAAGAGACCTGAAATGCTTGCCTTGAGCTACTACTGACCATACAAATCACTTCAATGAAAAAGACCAAAAGTTTAGTAGAAAGTACATACCATAAGCTTAGGAGCAATGACTCAAGAGTTGTGTCATTCAGCAGGCAAAGATTACACTACAGCCCCTCACACTTGGAAACAAGCCCTCTCTTAAAAAAAGCCCCTGTGAGTAAACACGAAAGGACATGCTAAGTGTTGTGGTTTAACCCTAGCCGGCAGTTAGGACCACGCAGCCGCTTGCTCACTCCTCCCGCCTGGGATGGAGGAGAGAATCAGAAGAGTAAAAGAGAGAGAACTCATGGATTGAGATAAAGACAGTTTAATAAGTAAAGCAAAAGCCATGCATGCAAGCAAAGCAAAACAAGGAATTCAATCACTACTTCGCATCAGCAGGCAGGTGTTCAGCCATCTCCAGGAAAGCACAGCTTCCCAAGTAATGGTTACTTGGGAAGACAAAAGCCGTAACT
Organism: Burhinus bistriatus; assembly: GCA_013397275.1. NCBI lineage: Eukaryota > Metazoa > Chordata > Aves > Charadriiformes > Burhinidae > Burhinus > Burhinus bistriatus. The sequence continues at coordinate 50,901 of VYXH01011096.1, read as the reverse complement.
CCGAACATCCCCCCTTCCTTCTTCTTCCCCCAGCTCTATATACTGCACATGATGTCACATGGCATGGAGTGTCCCTTTGGTCAGTTGGGGTCAGCTGTCCCAGCTGTGTCTCCTACCAACTTTTTGTGCACTCCCAGCCTACTCACTGGTGGGACAGTGTGAGGAGCAGAAATAAGCCTTGACTGCTTAGCAACAACCAAGAAGACCAGCGTTTTACCAACACTATTTTCATCCCAAATTCAAAACATAGATTATACCAGCTGCTACTAAGAAAGTCAACTCTTCCCCAGCTGAAACGATGACAGAAAGGAAGAGCAAAAGCTCTCACTGCATTGAGGAGACTAGCATGCAGCAGATCAGAGCCTTTCCAAAACACTACTGTACTTTCTAGGTCACCGTGTGCAGGTTCCAATGTCTTTGCAAGGGCAAAAGGGTCTGTGAACTGGTCTGGAAGACAGCCCTGACCAGTTTGTAGATGACCGATATAAACACAATTATGTTATAGGACTGAACACCAGCCTATGCAAGCAAGTTTCCTTCCTGGAGGCACTATGGTGCTATGCAAGTCATTTTCACTCTCTGCTTCTTGATATTTCCAACTGTAGCAAAGACAATAATGATGACGCACACTGTAATTATGCATTTACATAAGATGGTGAAAGAAATCAGAAGTCGATATGTATTGAAGATGAAATCACTCTCTGTGGCTACTTGTTTTCACTGACTGTCATGGAAAACCAGCCAAGGAACTTTAACTAGACACTGAACTTAAAGACATCTGGAACTTGCGACAATCCAAATCCAACTCTAGCACTGTAAGAGTTAGCATCATTATTAATATGCTGAATACTACTTCTCCAAAAAATCTCAATGAGAAATATCAGAATCCTCCAGAAGGTAGGGGTTTTCCCCTCACCACTGGGTACGTTATCATAGACATTAATTGGAAAAAGTCTATTTACTTCAAATACAAAGGGGGAAAAAAGTGCCAAGACTGGAGTTGCCCATGACAGTTGCAGAGAGAAAACAAGAAACTAAAGAGTCCTGTACCAACATGAAAACCTTTAACATGCCATTGTAAAGGTTAAAATGCCAGTTAGATAGATTTCTTCAAGAGTCAGATACTTCTATCACAAATCACCTTAATGGTGGTGCATACTCAGCTGAGAGGAACTGTAAACACAATTTGGTTCTAATTCTTTGAATTCACAGGTTTTTTCGGTTTGGGTTTGGTTTTGTTTTTTTTTTTTTGCTTTTTTTTTTTTGAAAGTCAAAATAAAGGTGAAAACAAAACTCTTAAAAGAAGTAACAGGAAAGTCTTACTGAGGAGGACAGTTTTGCAGTGGCGCTCCCAGTAGGCGATGCTCAGCTGACCAAATGTGATTCGACCAGCATGAAACCATACCCACCAGTTCACAATCTGGCCCAGAGACTCCAAAGAAAAATGTAGCTGCCACCTCAAACTGATGGTCACCTAAATAATAGTGCTCAGCAGCAAGAAATTCGCACAGTAGAGATATTTATCACACCAGGACTCTGTGATCTGTCTCACCCCCATCTTCTCTCTCGGACTCCCCTTGATAGCAAGGAACATCTCTGTGGACCTAAGGTTCCCTGTAACAGCAAAGGCTCACCTATTCTCTCTGGTTGTCTGGAGAAGAGCACGTTAGTCAACAAAGATGAAGATTATAATGGATGCAAGGACTCCCTGAAGACTTTCCACTCACAGGCAATTCTCTCTCTTGTTGTTTTACGAAAGTTGAAATATTTCTGTGGGAATGTACCAATCTCAAATTTCCATTAAAGATTTTTTAACTCTAGGATTCAACTCCAGAGGGAAGCTAAAGAAATAATCTACTCTGTGAGTACCAGCACTTCTGTAAAAAAAATACTGCAGTGATTAAGGATATTGCAGGACCCAACAGCTTTGAAACTCAATCTCATACAATATAAATACAGGCCCATGACTCATCCATCCTCTTTTCTACACCTCCTCTAACTGATTACATTTGAAACACGCATATTAGAAAAAAACATCAATACAGTACCATTAGCTGCACTACAAGTTGCAGAAGCGCAAAATGGCATGAAATGCCTAAGCTTTTTTAATAATGATGCTGTTCTCTGCTGCAGATCACCTGGCATGCACAGCTTCACTCTCTGAAAAAATAATGCAGCCACTCCCTGCTTAAATTACTCCTGGAGCGGAAAAGACATTGAGCAGCCTGCCTGTTAAAATTGGCTGTGTAGTGACTGAGCTCAATGAATATGGAAATAATGGGAAATCCTAGACCAATATAGAGGAGAAGGAATATGTGACCCACATAAAGGGCATGTTGGAGTTGCCTGAAAGTAAAATCATAGTCTTATATCAAAGAAGTGAAAAATCCCTGAGATAGTGGTTAAAAAATAAATAAAGATGACTTCAGTAAAATGCCAGAGGGTTCCAAAAGAGATGCAAAGCCTTTTCAAATGCTCTTTACAGGCTGTCATCCTAGGAAAGCAGTGAAACTGAGAATTTGGTAAATCCTAATTCCTAACTCTAAACTAGACCTTTGTGTCTCTTGTGCTGTTGAGGTTTAATAGTTTTACAAGATCACTAAGCAGTTGCCAGCCAAGTTTCTTTCACTTGCGCTGTGAAGCTATGAACTTTTTAGTAGTTCGTAGACAAACAGATACTAATTGGCATATAAGAAATGGACAACTACCTTAGAAAAAACAAAAAAGCTTTACCACCAGATGAGCCCATTTTCACCAACTCAAGCAGATGAACTGCTAAGAAGGTAAGAAAATTACAGCCCTGCACTAACTGGAAAAAATCTGTAACATACCTCCCTGAAATCTCTAAAAAAAGCCTACATTTTCCTTGGACATGGCTCACTTGCCCACCTGTGCTAACCAAGAATAACTAGCACCTCAGTGTAAGAGGTGCTTCTGGTGAAACAGAAGTGCTCTGCTTCACACATACTCCCTGCAGCTGGAGTACAAGGCACATTCAGGCATCTCGTATAGCTCTGTCTCTCCTGGCATGTATACCACTCCCTGGAATTGCTGGGAAACAAGGGATGTTACAACAACTTTCTTCAGCTTCTCCTACCTGGCTGTCATAGCAAAAGGCAGATCCAGATTCAAGGGAGAAAAAGGAAGTTTAAACCACATTTGGACAAATGCACCATACATACATGCACAGTTCTAAACTCTTTTTGGCCACATTTGAAAATTAGGGCTACTCACTCATTACAATATTTTTAAGAGGTTCTGAGATGTGCTCTCAAAACACACTTTTGCATGTACTTTACATTTGCAATGATCTAGTTTCTTAGTATAGTTAGTTCTTAAGGATTTTAGAGTGAAGCTTTATTTTCCCTTCTCTAATGCTAAGAAATTTTCCTTTCATTCCTTTAACATTACGTAAGTGTTTTTCATTTCCTGAACAATTCTCAAAGAAAGCTAGGATATTTGTGGAATAGCTTATTAATTCATTCATAAATACACATACTTGGTTCAGTTAAGCATGGGAAAACTTCACCTCTGACGTTTATCTCATAGGATCACCTTACACTATCCTGCAAATAGGAAGGTAAGCAACATGTTCTTCAGGCTGTTTTCTGTCCCTGTGGCTCAAACAAATCTCTATATCAGTTTCTAAGCTAGTAACCACCATTTTCATAATAACTGCATTAATCTAAAATATTTCTGTTTCAATTTGCTAGGATTTGAGTCCATACTCTGATGTGTTGTGTATTCCCCTCAGATAATATTTTTACTTAACAGCAGTCTGATGAGAAAAAAGCAGTGTGCATAACTTGATTCACAATACACACTACCGTATATTTTGTTAATAGATTTTTACAAACTTTCCAAAGGTTTTTTAAAAATATTTTCCCTGAAATCAAGAGGTTTCACCTTCTCACAAATAAAATAATAAAAAGTTTCCTGTAAAAAGGATTTTTCAAAACTGTTACCTCTATTTTCAGACTACTCTAACTGAGGATGAATGGTTTTCTTAAGTGCTGGCTCCACATTAAAAGTGCACATAGGAAAGACTGATGTGCCACAGTAAAGCTCCTTGTTTCCAAATCAATACAACTCTTAAAGTTGCCCACTGTGAAGGATGTCAGTACCTATGTGATCATCCTAAATGTTAATGAAAACATCAGTTGTAGGATACATGAAGGCAAAGAACCCAAAGATAGACATACCTGGACTGGATGAGTTGAAATCTAACAGCCCTATCAAGGGTTGGGTGACAGGGTACAAAAGGTGAAACAAAAATAGACACAACGCATTCTTCATAACTGGAAGCCCCTTCGTTCCAACACTGAGTGATTAAACATTGATCCCTGGCACATGCAATTCTACCTAATTCTGTTACGATCACCATGGGCAGCACTTTCACAGGTATCTTCTCTGAAGTAAATTCATAGGGGAAAAAGCTGAAAAAAAACCTCTTAAATTATATAAGGACTAAAATTCCATTTTTAAGACTGCAATGTTCTGCCTTCTGTGCCCTCCAGATGTAGTTGAAGCACCACCTTGGTAGCAGAAATGGCAGTACAGGTGACATAACGTCTCCTTACCTTTCACCATTCACATCCCAACAAAAGATGTGAGTGAAACACAAACCAGTGACCACCAATGCTGGTCTGAGTAATATGTCAAGGCCCCTAAAGCCATCTACTTTAGTGCACATGCCTGGGAGCCCTTTAGATATTCGATCACTCCTGTGGTTTGAATATTTTACCCTGTAATTCTTTATCAACACAACTTTAAAAAGCAGCAATCACTTAGTAAACCATGTCCAAACCAGGTGAAGTTACAGATGGCTCAGCTTTTTAAAAATTAAGTGATTCTAATTTCTAAATATGGCTATACAATTGAATATAATCTGGTAGGCAGATCTTTGAGCTGGAATGCAGGAGACTTAAGTACTGCTCCTGGTTCTGCCACTGGCCCACTGGAAAGACCCGGTGAGTCTCTTCACTATATGCAAAACAGAAACAATAAGAAAATTCCTTCAAGATCTAAGCAACATTACAAACAGATGATTAATAGGGATATCTGGCTGCAGGCTTTTGGCTTTGAAAATCTTGATCCAGTTTCTCATCCTGGAGAGGAAGAGAGAATTATTCAATTTAAGAACTGTCAACTATTTATAGCTTTAGCTGTTTTTGCAGAGACAGCAAGCCATAAACCTATTGCTGCCTCAACCCTCTCCAGTAGAAACAATTCCCAGGGGTATCTGCACACTGTTCCAAAGCTGCTGGAGTGCATATTGTTCCTTGTCTTCTTGCCAGTAAATAGCAGGACCGCTTTCAGTCACACAATGGAGAGGAAAAAGGAAAAAAATATTTTTTCCCCAGGATTTCACTTCAGTAGAGTTTCTATCACTGTTCTGTTATTCTTTTCTTTCTGAATAGGAAGATGATGTCCATGTCCAAGTGACTGGTTTATGTTTCCCTGTTATCAAGGCAATGCAACACAAAGGCAATGGCTATTCATGTAAATGGAGGGGTAGCCCACTTCATCAGAGGCACAGACTTGGAAACAAAAGCTACCACCGCTTCTATTTGCTATTGAAGATGAAAACCCTGCAAAGTTTTTCCTATTGTTTCTCCCCCATCACCTTTGCTAGATTTTGCCCAATCTAGCTCACAGACATCACTAGCAAAAATGAACTTACGTGGATGCTTGCATTACTTCATGCAGTCTAGTTGTCCTGTTACGCTCATACCACCTTTGCAAGCCCGTTCTCTTGAGCTGAGAGCAGGCCACCAATTAAACTGGCAGAATGGCTATATGGCTTCAATGGGACAGCAGAACTGCAGCTTCATAGAGTTTAGGGCAAACTGAAGATCTCGACAATGTTTAAGGCTAATGTACTCTTTAAGAGCACTCACATTGGCTTTAATGGTGCTTGGCATGGAACAGAGTTAGCATATTACAATTTAGACAAAACCCCATAAATCTGTTGATGATGAACCAGAAAACAGAATCCAGAACTGCAACTATTCTAAAACTGAGGAACTACGCTCATGCCTTTAAAAACAAAATAAAATTAAAAAAAAACCCCAAAAAGCAGTATTGCTCTCAGTACAAGGAAAAGTACTAATTTTACAGAACTGAATATTACATTTCTTCCACAGGTTCTAGTAAAGGCAAGAAGCTATGTGGTCAGGGTTGCCTTTGACAGTCTACAAAGGAGATGTAAATGATCTGCAATCCTGTCTGTCAGCCCATGTAGTTAAATGTAGTTAGAAGTAGTTGCACTGCTGACCCTTCAAAGCATGGACTCAAAATTAGTACTTCTGAGAAAAAAGCAAAAGAAACCTGCAAAGTCTCCACAGGCTCATCATTGATTTCTCTGATGTCTTCCAGCCACTAGAAACTTAACAATAGGCATTCATACAAAGCACATCACAATCAAGAATTCCAAACTCAGTGTCTGGAAAACCAGACTGCTATGTCTGTTTCCTAATGAAGGTGTGAAACAGTAAGACAGGCTTTCTGTACCCCTGAGCAGTTGCTACCTATAGCTGTAGCCTAAATGAGTAGTTAATGAACTGAAACAAACGGAAACCTGCTATTAAGGCCCTAACTTTTGATGTTTGGCTACAGATCAGGTAGAATACAAGGAATAAAGTTCTTTCAGCTTCATCAGCAGGCTCATGGCACTTCCCGAAGCAGATGCTGACAACGGCCATTGAGCTGGTCAAGCTCCCTGAAGGCTGTGGGAGACATTCAGTGTGTGGTATTTTTATCCAAGTCTTTATTCTTGAGCCTAAATGCAATCAAGTTGCAATGAAAGAGTCCCACTCAATTGCATGAATAAACAAAAACCACTGGGGTTCACTCAAGCCCTCCAGCAGCATGGCATTCTGCCAAAGGCCTCTCTTCAGACCAAAGCATGACTTCAGACATGACTCCTTATTAGTAATATTATAACAGTGCTGAGAGGCCCTCCCAGAGACTGCAGTCTCACACTCACTGTCAAACGCACACATGATGAGATAATCTGGGTGAAATATTTGCACCCTGAACCGTTAAAAGAAACGTAATTTGCCAACTGTGCTACAGATCCATTTCTCTAGTTTACGCCCCCCAAGTCTTCTGTCCTGTCACCTACTTCAGTGGGCCCATCCTTAAGCAGTAACACACGGCTCTGTGCTATCTTCTGACAAACCACCCTTCTGTCTCAGTGTCAGGAAAAAGCCAGACAGAGCTCTGCACAACATTGAATATGTTAATATATTCATTGGTAGAGAATGCAGCTCACCATGAAGACATTTTTTCTGAAAACTAAGTCCCAAAGGGAGGTGAAGAGATTTACTCCCTTTTTGACTAACCAGGCAAGTATAAGAAGGTAACGCATACACTAATAAAGGTATCTTTCAGTCTCTAATAATGAAACAATTAAGAACAATGATGACACCTTGTCTGGGTAGACACAAACAAAATGGGTTTGGGGATGAAAGACTAACACTGCATTATCTGAAAAATTTTGTAGAAATGACTGAATAAGAAACAAGAGGATCCTCAAGAACCAGAAAATGGCCTGAGGTATGCTCCCAAAGACATGGTGTGATGGAGCTTTCTCTCATCAGAGGGGTAACTAACTGATGGAGGCTCATGAAGAAGCTTTTTCCAGTAGATGTGACATGAAAGGTAAGCTATGTGCAAACAAGAAAATCTTGTCAGAAAAGGATTAAATCAGTAGGATGGGGTAAAGACCTTTCTAATATCAGCTAGGTATAAATAGATCTTACTAGATTCCAGCCTTCTTGCTTACCAATGGTTACTGGAAGATATTTCTCCTGACATTTACGGTGCCAGCTTTCTACCTAGCCAGTGTAGCAGAGCTTGTGGCTTGTATTTCTCCCTGCATGCCCTGAACAGTGTCAGGTTAACTAGGTGCTTGTTTTATTACCCTAGTGCCCTGGTCTATGGATTGGCACACTCTTAATAAGGAAAAGCTACCTGTTGTCTAATTAGTCTAAATCACACACAACTCAAGCCAGGTTAAGAGGAAACGCAGTAAGAACTTTTATTTCCAGTAACTGTTGGCGAGCAAGAAGGCTGGAATCTAGTAAGATATCCATATGTTCCAACTCCAAAGATCCCAAAGAACACACCAAGGCACCCACATAATTTATCCTCCTTTCCCATTCATGTTTTCTGGCAAAAGTAATGTCAGCAGAAATGTCAACACATCATGGTGTGTTACTCACGAAATTCGCTTTGAGAAACAGGACTGACTACCTCACAAAATAGAGATCAGGAGGGAAGGAATGCAGCCCAATACACCCTCTGCCAGTGATGGTGCATCAGAGACAGTATCTAATTTGTTGAGAAAATGGTTCAAAAAATGTTATATAAAGACTCATTAGTTTATTACACTGCTTAACTTTAAGGTTTTTAAGGCACATTCAACTGGAGATAACTTCAACAGTACAGAATAAGCTTTTTATTTTTTGACAGTAGAAAAGAGGTTGAAGACTAAGCCGTGTATCTGCACAGTGACAGGATATTGATTTGTAATTCCCCAAAAGAGATGACACAAAATGCTAAGATTTGGTGTGATGTTGATTAAAGAAAGTCAAGTCTCAATGAGTTTTAAAACCACTTCTGAATGAATTATTCATTTGATTATTATACATGCTTATAGTAGTAAATATTTTTGCTCTATAAGATTAAAAATAGTTCACTGTAGCTTTGTAACTCTAGCTTGTATTATTCCCAACCCCATCCCAAGTGAAAAGCCTCTCAACAAACCATTAAAAGACAGATCTCTTGAATGTAGCCAACACCATTTGGAATTCAAACAACCAACAGTTTCAGAGATGTGAGGAGCTGAACAAGATAGATTTAGAATATTTTTCTAAATTAAAAATGTTTCTGGACCTCCAGCACAGTACATCTGTCTTAAAACATGCTTCCCCTTGTAACAGATGTCACAAAGATTCAGATGAATTGATTTAAATAACAATTATAGAAAGCATGTGTCAAAATCTCGACTTACAAAAGCTGTAACCTTGCTACAGAAAAGGGTAAAAGAAAAATTAATTTCCCTTGAATGGCAAGTTCTTAAATTGCTTGAAAAGAAACACAAACAAGAAGTACTATTTTCTAATTCCTCAGGCACTAATTATAACTCACCAACAGCGGTATCCCATACAAATTCCATTTTCAATGCAGTTGCATATGGCCAATGTTGCAGTGACACCTTTCAGCTGTACCGATCCTCATAAATAATGATTCAACCTTTCAAAGCTATATACTTCCCATAACAGTCAACATTAAGTGGAGAAGGAAATAAACAGTCTGATATGAATCATTATTTTTTTATTTTATTTTAGAGTGCTGTTAAAAAAAGAATACACCAAAAATGCACTGTATATATTTGAAAACAATCAAGTTAAACATTACCATAAAAGTCATCATCTTACAAGGAAAGTGATTCACAGTGGAAACAATCTGTAACTCAGTTTTACAAAGTTTGCTTAAGAATTGCCTAGCCAGGGCAAGAAATCCACTCTCACACACTTAATGTGATAATAACAGAGGAGAAAACCGAAGCAATTAGAAAAATCATCTCTCATTGATCTAGGGTACAGGACCTAATAGAAACATGCAGATATGTAGTAGATACTGTTGAAATAAAAATACAGGATTTTAAACGTCATATAGGCAAGGATCAGCTTTGTGACAAATATATTCACATTTTACCAACAAGAAAAACAAATAGCAACAGGATAATCTTAGTAACTATAAACAAAAGAAATACTGCTTCTATTTCATATTCTAATTTCAGAGATAGGGAAAGAACATTGCCTTACCTCAAATACAGTGTGAAGAGAGACATTAGCAATATGTCTACATCCTTTCGTAGTTCCCTTAATAGCAATCTAAGAAGAAATACAAAATAGCAAATAATTATCTTCCGGGCAGACAGCATGCACCCAGGAGTAACATGCTTCCCAGTAAAGTGTGCTGAAAATAAGTGAAAAAAAATACTGTAAGTCAAAAAGACAATCTTTGCAAAATAAAAAGGCAAAAACTTTATACTTGAAATTCATAGTAAGGTTTATTGCATTTTGAGGGAGTAGAGACATTCAGGAATTAAATAATATAGACATAACTGTGATGTCACCTCAGTTCTCAATAAAATATTAATTCGGTACATTTCTCTACAAAAGAAAGATGGTAAATTCATCTGTGCAGAACTCAGTCAGTGAAGATCTGAATCAGTGAAGACCTGAAAAGATTCCTGTTCCAGTAGTAGACACACATGGGCTCACATGATACAACCTTGTTAATTTGCTTTTTTCCTCCCAAACTACAGTGCTTGCTAAAGCTACACTTAAATGTTAAATGCTTTGGTCAAGAGTTCATCCACTGACCTGCAATGAAAGCCTTGTGTTCAGCTCCAACATTTTCTAACAGCAAACAAGAAAAAAAATGGTTTCACGGAATGAACTTAAAAAAGAAAATCCTCACATAAGCTTTCCCCGAGGGGGAAGAAATATCCACAAGCTTTAAATTGGCCAGGCGGATTTAAGAGGAAGCAAAAAAAA
>VYXH01011096.1:334-40307 GCA_013397275.1 Burhinus bistriatus | reverse complement strand
AAAAAAAAAAAGGCAGCTCTTTCTGTTGCGTCAAAGAGCCCACTGTGCAATAGGAACAGTGAACAGAGTTGTTAAACTGGCAAGCTTTTGCTGAAGACAGCCTTTCAATATGCTCTCAGCATCGTCTCCCAGGGCTGGCTGGAGACAGTCCCACTCCTCTTATATGAGCTATGCTCCTTCAAGAGGCAATCGCTCTTAAGGACAGTTTCTATAAACATGCTGTTCAACTGGTTTTGCTACACATGATGAGGGTAACTACGTACATATACATACCTGCATTCATGTATCAGAACTGCATGCTCTTTGGGAAAATGCAGGCATATTCAAACTAGTGATCATTACCTTGGCTTAAGAGCAGGATGCTATTGATGACTGCCTGCCTGCTAAAACTCTGTTCTCTGCTTCTATCATTCACTATGCTGTTGGAAAGCAATTTTGAAACGCACAGTACTGATGGAGGAAACCTCTAATGCAATTCCATCAGGACGTTGTAGTACAAGCAGCACTCACTGATTAAAGGAAATCAGTAGTCACATGCGCTGACTAGCTTTGTGTTTAGTGCAGAGAGCTTTGATAGTCACCAGAGACTGTAGCTATGAGGGATGAGTTAACTGTCCCTCCCAGGAACGACGGCTACGTGACTGAAGACATCTTCAGAGGCTGAAGCAGTGTATTTACTGTGAACAGAGCATGGAAACTGAGCAACCTGGTTAAATGTGAATAAAGCCACATTCATCACCACATATGGGGAATTATTACACAGATCTCTGCGTCTGAGGAGACCACCCTGCACCCCTTTTACAAGCAATGGAGACCTAAGCAAAGGCATTCAGAGCACAGTTCAACCTATTCCAATCCATATCTGGTCAGCTAAACTGCCTTCTGGGCTTCACTGCCTACAAAGGGAACCTACGAAACCCTTCTCAAAAGAAGGTTGCAGACACAAACACTTTTTGAGATGAGTGCCACTCCAACTGACAAGGCAATGCACACCTTTGAGATGTGTGCAGAAAGCATCTGCAAGGAAGAAGAATGGGAATGGTAAGAGACAGGAATGAAAACGGGGAAATGCAAACTGTGGAATGCACTTCTCAACATGACTGCAGGATTAAAACCAGGGACAAACATGCAGCTGGTTAATTTAGAATTTCTTTTCTATTTCTACATCTTTCAGAGTTGCTACAGGGACATTATGAGCCTGAACATGTAGGAAGGCAGCAGGAGGAAAGGAAGTATGTCCAGGAGACAAATTCTCCCTATCCATGTTCTTTCTCTACTTAGAAAACTTCTATAGGGAAAAATTATTTCTTTAATCACTTCTCTTCTAATCCTCCCAGGTGAAAATTAATTTCTCTCCTAAAAAGTGTTTTCATAAACGGCAGAATAAGTTTCTGGATAAAGTACACCCAATTTACAAGTCAAATATGGCATTTTCTAAGCTTTTAGCCCTATAAACTGAATGCAAGGTCATATCTATGCACTAGGCAGTGTACTGCTTTATTATGCTCTCACCACACTGGACAACTCACTATGTTCAAAGCTCCACTTGTAGTGTCACTGGAGTCATATAAGCATAGCTTTGGCCATATGAAAGTACGGTGATTAGTAATTCTGCCCCTGCTCTGTGGAAGATAGTTACAATCTGGTTTAGATCTAAAAGCTAGGCAAGTATTTGAACACATTTCATAATAATAATACCTACTCATAAGACTACCTAAATGTTTCACCCTATAAACGCTGACTCCCTACCGGTCCTCACCGTCAAACTGCAGGCTGAAGGAAACTGATCACATTTCCTCTTTGCTTGAAATGTATTTTTGGTTTATCTTAGGACTATAAAAGAACAGTTATTTGCACTTTGAGCAGGTGGCTGGACCAGATCTGTGAAAATGAGGTCAATTATTAAAAGCTGCCTTAGGCTATTACAGAAATGAAGTGGTTTGTGGCCAACTATAGTGAAGCCAGAATTTGGATTCAACTGTGAAGACTATAAACAACCTCAGAGTCAAAGATTTCCATCTGTCATTTCATGAGATGCTACCAGATCTGCTGAAACATCACATTTGTACTGACATTGCCACCTATGATGTCATTAACAGATATCACTCTATGGAGAGGGCTGCATTGGATCCCACACATCCCATGCTGTTCCACACTTGGATTCCCAATCTCTTTTTGTTTTTCCTTCTAGTCTGTCACCCCGACATCCAATCTACTGTCCCTCAGCTCCAAGGGATAAACAAGACACCTGGTCTCAGCCTCAAATTCTCAGTGACTGGCAGCCCAGACAACTAGTCACAGCTGTAGAAACTGCTCTGCACAAAGCCCAAGGATGCAGAATCAGTAAAAAAATCCACAAAATAACAAACCCTTCTGCACGATCACTAGTTTTTGTGTAGACTGCACCGCACTGGTAGCTCATTATAAACTCTCTTCTCTCAGGCCTCACTCATAAGATACTAAGGAGACTGATCCTTTCAGTTCTTTTCAGTATCTATGTAAAGCTTTAGAAAAGATAGTAGCTTCCTTGTTACCCATCTCAGCAACTCCTGGTCCCCAAGCCTAAGCAATGGCTAGCAAGTCTGGCCCACATCATGCAGCCCAGCAGTTATCTTAACCTTTGCACCTTCACATCATAGACCGCTTTATCCCATACCACAAACCTAACTTACCTGCCCCTAGCACTTGTTGTTAATACACCAGTCCTGTGTAAGTGATAGCAGCCTATGGGACCAAGTCAGGAAAGCCAACACAATGGATGCCATCTGCTAGGATTATACCAATCCAGAAATTTAGGTGGAGAATGACACTCAAAGCCCTCTGCCACTGTTCAGTGCTAACCTAATGCCTTCGAAACACTCTCTGTATTGTCTGGAGTCACAGCTGCCCCAATGGAGCCCCTCAGTTGTGGCACAGAACCAATTTGGTGCGCTACAGCCAAGGTCTGCAATACCGCCTTTGGATGCACCATGTATCTCTGTCCCTGTGCTGTGTGAACTATACTGCCTAAATCCACCGCATGTGTTATCCCTGTTACTCAGAGGCCTTCCTCAAGAAATGTGACAATCTTCTGAGGGAAAAATAAACCTTCACAGCACCAGATGACTAAACTGCCTTGAGGTCAATGCTGCCTATTTCCTGCTACAGAAGGTTACAAAGCCTCTTCCTGATAAACAAGCTCATGTAGGCATTTCAGCTGGGTCCTGAATTCCTGCAGGAAGGAGGCTGTGTGCACTTCTACTTGGCTGGCTAAAACATTGAGACCTTCAGCATGCCCCGCACTGTGGAAATCAAAACAGCACAATCTGTGCAAGAACTCGAGAAAGCCACTTTAGGTGGAGAGGAAGCTTTAGACCCTGATGTAACTTGCCCAGCAAACTCTCCAAGCCTGAACACTCCTTGGGTAGCTCCTACCCTCATCTATGTACCCTTCAGACTTCTTGCCTGGTGTTAAGTTACACTGTTCATATGATGAAAAACTTGGACTCTCATCTCCTCCTTGCCTGGAAGGACTGAGTAGACTGGCAAACAGGTGTAGCTTTATGAATAAATGCAGAGGCAAGGATTCAGCAAATCTCTGCAAGAGGCAGCAGAGTACTTCATTTGAAAAAAAGATTATTCACAGCTTTAAATGAAACAAAAAAACTCAAAGTGTCCAGCTAACACACAGTCACAAACAAACAAACATAAAAGTGTTCCTAATTTACTGGAGGTATTCCCCTTTGCCTAGCGGACTAAATACAGCTACATCTTGCTTTTGGGACACCTTGTGAAACTGTTTCAAAAACTGCCATCTCTCTGCCTACCTAGTGTCTTATGGATGATTCTACAACAGAAATTTTGCAGGGGACTCCTCACACATCCTTTCCTCTTCAAAGCAACTTCTGACAACCCATTGCCATTCATTTTACTCCTGTAGCATCTTGATCCTGGCCTCACAAGCAGCATATGGGGAGCAACAACCAGCCCATCAGTCCTTCCTGGGCAGTTTCTGAAGAGACAGAATACACAACCTTGTTACCATATTCAGCCCCATAATGCAAAACTCTTAAACTTTTTTTTTTTTTTAATCAAATTTGGATGTATGCATCTGCACAGGTACATAGGGAAGTGCTCTGGAGAGACCGGCACACCAGCCAGTAATTAACATTGCCGCATTTGCAGGGGACTGCAGGGCTGTGAAGTCAGTTCTAAAGACCTGTGCTATCCTACAGCAGTTTGTAGATTTGATAGCAAGAGAGGCAGTAGAGGAGGTGTCTGTTTTACGAGCGACAGCTGACTTTCTGCTGTGGCTTTGTCACCTCTCTGAATGGCAAATAAATTACATACTTTGTGCTCCTTCAAATTGCAACTGACCAGTGTATGGTGACAGCCCTGAGAGAGGGGGCAACGAACAGGATCCTGGTGCAGCCAGCACGCACTGTTAGCTATTGACAGATAGGGTCAACCGCTTTCAATGAGGCACTTGTGCTTTAGTTGTTACTGCCATCATTTGTCATGGATCCCTCATTAGGATTTGTCAGTACAGCAGCAGGAAATCAAACCAGGGCATGGAATAATGACAGTTTAAAGTTAGTCTGGACTCAGCCTCCTCCCTCAGAGGGCAGGGCTGCTGCAAGCACACCGCGTGCTGGTCTGCCAATTTTCACATGGCATCTCTCCCCCAGGTACAGTCCAACGTTGCAGCCACAGAGTGAAATCAAAGTAAGATTCCCACCAAAAGAGCATGGAAAGTTCCTCTTGTAATGCTGCTGGTAGTTTAGGAATAGGAGGAATTGACAACAGTGTGGAGAAGAGGAGCCAAGAAGCCAAGTTCCCAGCCTTCACAGGGACTCTACAGCTGAAAATCTGTGGCAGCCTAGCACCACGAGAACAATTTTCACCTGCTCCAGAATAATGAGAGGCATCTGGGCCTTGTGCAATAACAGAGAAGGAATAAGGCAAAAATATACCACAGTCACCTCTGCAGGAAAACAGGGACCTTGCTCCTTACATGTAACAGAGGTTAAGAGTCCATTAAAGCTATTTGCTTATCGGATTATTACACTAACTCCTAGATATGGAGATTTATGGATTTGGAACAGTGGAAGTTCACAAGTGCAAAGTCTACAAGGTCTGCTGCTACATCAGAAACGAACAGCCTACTTGAAAGGAGCAAAGAAAGTGACAAAGAAAAAATGGAGAAATTTACATTCTAGGCAAGTAGCAGAAAGGAAGGAGACAAGCTTGTAATCAAACACCTTAACACTGAAAACTAATGGTAACAGCAAATCTCAGTTTCCTAAGTTGTTGAAGGCTAGGTGCATTTCTGTGGTGAAAGGCGTTCTTTTTCCTTTGCATCTGCTGTTGGTTACCTTGGTACTGGGCTGTAAGAACCTTTCAGAAGCACGAGCTCAGGCAGTAGTAAAATGGCCTTGGACTTTTAAAGCAGGCTTTGATTTGCAGCATCACCAACTTTACAAGGCAGTGTTCCACTGCAACCAACATCAGATTTTAACTCGGCTAAGCGCTCTATATAGCTCTGTAATAGTTCTAAGTGCTATTATACCCATGACACTGCCCACAGGGTGAAAAGACAGGTTTCTTGAGGGCAGCTTGGCAAGTCTCCTACCAGCTATCATACTGGCTGCCAAAGGCTGAAGAGCAGGCCTCTTTTACCTTTGCTCCCCAAACTCCCTATGGTTAGTCACAAGTTTTGGGAGCCCAATTACTGCCTTGAGCTACATGAAATCGCTGTAGTTCTCCCTGCCCGTACAAGTCCTCCTAACTTCCAAAATTCCTGCTCCACAGGCCCTCCTCAGCCTACCCTCCCCCTCAAAGTCCTAGCACCCCCTTGCCACTCCAGGCTCCGGCCCACCGGCCATCACAGAAAAGACACATCCCGGGACCGAGACGGCTGCAGAAGGGAGGGAGATGGAACAACGACGGCCCAGCGGAGCTGCTCCGCGAGCACAGGGAGCCGGCCGGCGCCAGAGGCCGACAGCTCTCCTGCCCGCTTCCAAAATGGCAGCAGGCGCGCGTCCCCTCAGCCGCCCACCGCCAGGGCGGGGCGGAGGGGCGGGAGAGACCGCCCCGGGGCAGCGGGGCGCATGCGCGCCGCCCGCCGGCCGGGCCGGGCCGGGCACAAGATGTCGGCGCAGGGGGATTGCGAGTTCCTGGTGAAGCGGGCCCGCGAGCTGGTGGCAGGGGACCTGTGGGCGGCCAAGGCCTGGCTCATCACGGCGCGGAGCCTCTACCCCGCCGACTTCAACATACAGGTAAACGCCGGCACAACAGAAAGACGCGCCGCGCCGCTCCCCCACAGGGCCTTGCGGCGGGCGCTGCCTGACTGACTGGCGCGTCGGCCAATGGGAGCGGAGGGGCGGGCGGTTGCCGTGGTGACAGAGACCCGGCAGCGCTGGCAACGACGGCGTTTCGTCCGTTGCTCAGGATGGCGGTTGCGGCGGGGCCCTGCCGGGGGGCGCGGAGGAGGGCGGCTGTCCTGGCAGGTGTCCGGGCCTAGTACCCACGGCAGCGGCCAGGCCCAGCATCCCCAGAGGGGTCCGACCCGGCACCCATGGCAGGGGCTGGACTCAGCACCCGTATTTTGCAGTCGAACACTCCTGCTGGCTTTCTTCGTCGCGTTTCACGGCCCCCTTGAATGGCTGTCGAGAAATGCGGAGCCGTGCGGCGGGGGTGCCGCAGGGGCCCAGCATCTGGCTGTGGTGTCCAGTGGTTAAAAATGAAGTGGCGAACTTGTAACTGCTCGTTGTGTTTCACTGCAATAAAATCCACTTCTATGAATGCTTTGTGAAGGAGGTGAAAGTGTTGGTTTTTAATAACTGGGGGGAAGGTCCCTTTCTGCTTCTTGTGTTTGCACATGATGAAACATTTGGGTTTGCTGTCTCAAAAAAAAATAGGCATTTCTAGTAGAGATTGAAAGTGCCTCTTTTGCCTATGGCTTTTGTAATAGCTTGGGGTTTTGCATTGCATTTGACTGGAAACAAACCCTGGTCAAAGAACTCTTTGAAATTTCACTAGGGTTTTTGTGTGTGTGTAAAAATAAAGGCAGCATGTTAATATTAGAGTACTTACATTATCATACAGAAGTTTATTCCTAATTTAATGTGTGAATAGATAAGTCTAAACTCAGGTCCTCATTTCTACAGCAAATGTTGCAATCCTTTCATTATCTCTTATTCAGACTGCTGTGGCAAACTGGGGACAGTTTTTAGAGTGGAAGGACTAATCTGATTCATAAATGTATTCAAGAAAGCTAATGTTCTGTTCTTCGTCTTGCAGTATGAGATGTACACTATTGAGAGGAATGCAGAAAGGACAGCATCTGCGGGCAGGCTGCTCTATGACATGTAAGTAATCAGAGCTGGAACTCTACAATTATGCCAGGTGCTTGTTTCCATAAATGTCAGAGTTTCCAAAAATATAATGTGAATGTTCTTGGAAATGTGTGTGGTAAATTAAGCAGAAAAGGTCTTATTAATTAAAAATA
This sequence comes from Burhinus bistriatus, assembly GCA_013397275.1. Lineage (NCBI taxonomy): Eukaryota > Metazoa > Chordata > Aves > Charadriiformes > Burhinidae > Burhinus > Burhinus bistriatus. The sequence goes on along the minus strand of VYXH01011096.1, from coordinate 32,818 downwards.
AACAGTAAAAGGAAGGCTTTATTTTCCATTTCACCATGTACATGCTTTTGTCTTGGAAACAAATTGCGAGATCTCTGTGCATTCCTTACCTCAAACTTTATTACAGGTTTGTAAATTTTCCAGACCAACCTGCTGTATGGAGGGAGATCAGTGTTATTACATCAGCATTAAGGAATGACTCACAGGACAAGCAGACACAATTTTTAAGAGGTAAGGGTTCTATTCATTGAATAGGGGGAGTCCTGAAGGAATCTAAAGGTAAGCCCTCTGGTTACATATCTAGTGTGGCAAGCGTCAGTCTTTTTAACTTTGCTTGTGGGCTGCAGATTGTATTGCTCAGTTCAGCCTTAGAGACTTCTTTCAGTGTGTTAGGCTTAGGAAACGCAAAGGGACATGAGAAGCTGATTCCCATTGCTTTGTCTCTGATATGGGTAGACTAAGTCTGCCAGAACAACAGCACTTAGAAAAGAGATTGCATAGGGAATAAGTGGAATGGGACTTATGAATCATCGTCCCACTGATTGCAGAGAACAATGAGTGATCGCAGAGAACAATGACTGATCATAAAAGTGGGGTGAACTTGTACGTATGAAGTGAGAGTTATGAAAACAGTGACCAGAAGGGCTTGGCATTCACTGCTGGCAATCACAGGCAGTTTTGAAAGCAGGATTTATACCTGACAAATAATCTGCGGTTTGAATATGTGCTTCAGAAGCTCTAAGGATAAGCATCGTGTAACTCTGCATACAGGCTATTCCAGTTAAGGAAACATTTGCTTTTTCAAGGGATGTGTTTACTTTTCAGAGAGAATACATAAAACTTACAGGGAACATATGTTGGCTTCTTTTTAGTGTCTCATTGGAAGTTAAAATTGAAAAAAACTACCTCTTAATCATGAAAGCATTTATTAATTGTAGAAGTGGAATGTAAGTAAAAAAATAAATGAACATTCTTGAAAAAGTATCTTAAAATGTCAAATATTTAAATATTCGAATTTTCAGTATTCCACTCATTAGCAGTCTTACTTGTTAATTTAAGTTCTGTGCACCCGAATAAACACAGATAAATATTCACATGGTCTTCTCTGAAAGAAACAGCTATTTTTTTCCAGGCATAGATATTAAAAGCAGAAAAAAGTATAAGGAAGTCTCTTTCACTCTGCACGGCAAGGTGATGTTGACCAGTCTTTTACCCTTTTGTCAGTCACGTTTACAATTCAGATATAGCAAATTAAACATTTTATTTTTTTTTTTTTAAGGATTATTTGAAACCCTTCCTGGTCGGGTCCAGTGTGAAATGTTACTGAAGGCCACAGAGCAGTGTTTTAACACATTAGAAAGGGCAGAAATGCTACTACTACTTCTGCGACGTTTCCCAGAGACTGTGGTGCAACACGGGGTAAGAGAACAGAAGCTCATAGTAACTATTCAAGATACTGGCATTCTGTTTCTTGAGATTTCGCTGAATTGTACTTTCCTTTGCCTAGTGAGAGGGTAAATCCTTTTATTCATGTTTAATTGTGGCTGATAGTTCAGATTGCTCTATCTTGAGGTTACCACCAGGAAAGAATTGGGCAGAAAACAAATGGAAGCAAATAAAACTATTTTTTGTTTTGTAAGTGCAAAGAATATTCCATGCTTTTTGAAAAAGCAGAATAGCACAAAAAAAGATTGTAGAGGAATATTGTAGTCTAAGAAAGAATATTGCTTCGGCTTTTCGTCAGTAAACTCTCACTGAGGGCAAAGTGCTTTGAGGTTATGACTAGACTGTAACAAAGCGTGTTTGCTTTGACTTAAGAAACTTCAGCTGGAGCTGTTTAAATGATGACCTTTTTTATTTAAGGACAGTGTAAGGATAGTTTAAAAATAGTCTAAAGACTATAGAACCTGTTAGAAGTTCGGAGACTGACTTACACTAACGTGTTCTAGCTCGTACTAGCATCAGGCAGAGTGCACAGTCAGTACAGCTCAGGTGACAAGCTGCAGCTTTAAGGCCTGGTACCTCCATTGATTTCACCTGTCTATGCATGTCTTTACTGATACAGTTGCATGCACAATTTTTCTCTTGATTTTGTTTTGCTATGTTCTGATATTGCTTTTCATCTGTTATTAAGTAGGGATAGTTTACTGTATATTTAGAGATTAGCACATGAAATTGGCATATAGCGAATTGCTACTTATGCATCCACTGAATTATTGTTCAAGTCCATTGAACCACAGTTCAAAAAGTTTCTAAAACCACTGGTCCAGTGTTTGATTTTCGCCTCTGCTTACACAGGTAGGACTTGGAGAAACATTATTAGATGCTGAAAGTATTGAAGACCAAGAATCCCCGGTGAATTGTTTTAGAAAATTATTTGGTAAGAAAATATTAATGTTCTTGTTTTATTATACAGCTTTTTAGTATGGCAAGATTCTGAGTTCAGTAAACTACTTTCAAGATATTAAGATTAGAAAACTGCTTTAGTCAGAAGAGGCTCAAGCCACATTAGGCCAGTCTGACCATAAGGTACAAATTGGTATTGCAGTCATTCATGTGAGGTTCTTTGTGATCCTTTGTGGTTTATGGTCAGCCAGAGATGGAGGCTTGCATTGCTGATTGAGAAACGTTACTTAGGACAAATAGAACAAAAAAACCCAAAACCTAAAGGATTTTTTTGGTTTGTTTTCTGTTTTAGTTTGTGATGTTCTTCCTCTAATAATTAACAACCCTGATGTTCGACTTCCTGCCAGCTTGTTATATAAATATCTGAATAAAGCAGCAGAATTTTATATTAACTATGTAACTAGATCTACACAGACGGAAAGCCAGTATCAAGGTAAGAATATTTTTACAAAATTAACCTTTCTAATGTATTTTAGTATTACTGAAGTGACATCCATAAATGTAGAATGTATTATTTCTATGTAATGTATCCCGTAGACAAGGATTAATAGTAGTATTTGGTGTTTCTTAGTTCTTTGATACCAAAATACCTCGTGATGCTTTAACTACTTAATTGTGATGCTCATGAGGCTTCAGCATATATACTGAGAGGTAGGACAAAATGTCCAAGATCTCCTCATCCAGCCTATCAGCTCTGTTGTACAAGGAGGCAGAAATACCTATTGCTCCCTGTTAGCCTTCTCAGTAAAGAATGGTTACCCTGAAAGCTCCAATGTACGTTTTTACATATCTCCTTCTTGAAAATAAATCGGTTTGATTTCTTTGTGAAGAGAAAAATGTACTGTTTTTCCTAGGTTCACAAGATTCCTCTGATCTTATGTCTCCAAGCAAGCGTAGCTCTCAGAAATATGTAATAGACGGTCTCACAGAGAAATCATCACAGATTACAGATCCTTGGGAGAGGCTATTTAAAATACTGTCTGTGGTGGGAATGAGGTGTGAATGGCAAATGGATAAGGGAAGAAGGTGAGAAATGTGTACTTTTCCTGGTATTTCTTCTCAAGGAGAATTTGGCTTTTTAATTCTTAAGGAGATGGGTTAAAGAAGGATTTTAACATGAGGAGATTTTGTGTAAATTCAGGGCAGCTTTTCTTTCAAGACTGTACAATGTAAAGCAAAAACGTGGATCCAGGGAACCCTTTCAAATTAGTCTATAAACTAGATTTTTATTGATAAAAGTCATACATAAGAACTATAGTACTGTGGGGTATCCTTCCCTAGGTGCCTCAGCAAAGAGCAACATGGTAAATGTTTAGTGAAGTTTCACTGGCTTGCATTCCCAGCCTCCACTGACTTGCACTTGGGATATTTCCTCAGCCAAAACATTTAAGTTTTTCATACTCATCATGCGTTCTTTCTTTTAGTTTTGGAATCTGTATAACATCCTGAATTCTTTTTATCTCTCTTCCTCAGAAGTTTTGGTGACATTTTGCATCGAATGAAAGATCTCTGCAGATACATCAGTAACTTTGATAGTGATGCACACGCTAAATATAAGAATCAAGTAGTGTATTCCACGATGTTGGTCTTCTTTAAAAATGCATTCCAGTATGTCAGCAACATCCAGCCATCGCTCTTTCAAGGTTAGTTTCTAACGTTTCAACTTTTATAAAGAGTTCTTTGTGATTTCATTGCTAATATCTGAAAGATCTTTTCTCATTAGTCTTTTGAAACTGTCATCTTACAAAATGGCATGGGTCTTTTTAAAAATTCTCCCAAGCCATTAGTCTTACCAGCAGAAGTAGTTCATGACAACTGCTGTAGTGGAAGAGACCAAAGATCAATCTAATTTAGCATCGTGGTTTCAACCTTGGCCAGCAGCAGTTGTCTAGCAAAGAGGAGAGTGACAGACCAAATGTTATGAGAAACATCCCTAGGGTTGATTCGTGCTCTTTGTCGTGGTTTGGGCTCTTCCATGAGCATCATGTTTGTTTAATTTTCTCCTCTGATTCTGTTTCTTCGAAGCTTGACATTTTCCTGGCTTCCTTCAGTCAAAAGATTGTACAAAAAGCTTCCACGAAATGAGCGAAGATATTTTTGCGTTAAGAACATACAACAAATTTATAATTAATCAAGTAAAAACTGATTAGGAAAAAGATTTCCTGAAATTCACAAGCTTCCAATTTTGCATTCTTTGTATAGTTTAAGCATAATCTTTAAGGTTTGCTTTGCACATTAATCCTAATTTGTAATTAATTTGTAAATTGAACATTTAAAGTATGAATGTTACCTGTGCTTTTTCCTACCCACTCAAATCTGCGTTTGGGGCACATCAGATTGGTTGGAACACCTTCCATTGCTTGTTCAGGGATTGACTGGACTTTTCAGGGATGTCCCAGAAACTGAGGGAAGTTCCTTAACCTCCAGTTTGTGTAGAACTTACTGAAATAAACAGCATCATAAAGAGGAATTTTCAACTCTTAATAATGTGCATTTCCTGCTTCTTCACTCACTGCTAGGGAATTCCTTGCAACAATAACAATTGTCACCATAGGTAATTAGTACTTATTAGCCCTACAATTACCAATTCATGATAAAATTACAATTTTAATTTTGTGTGTTGTGTTCATAAGTTTCATCACTATTTCCTGCATGGAGCAAATGATCATTTGAGTAATGAAACACTCAACACAAGTGATGGACTTCAAACAATTTTGCAGAAAGTTGAGTAATCAGTTGAACGATGTCGGTAGATACCTAAGCTCAGAATACAAATGACAAGGCAACTTGTATGCAAAGAACATGTAGTCACTTTAACAAATACAGGAACTAATTGAGTTGAGGTTTTTTTGTTCTGTCCAGAGCAAAGAAGAGTTATGGTGGGGCAGTGAGATACTTTAGCTGTGTATGTAGTTTTAGCTGCTTGATTCTGAGTTGAGGAAGAAAGAAAGTAAAGCACTGGTGAAAATGTTCCTTTCTAAGTTGTACAATGGAGTATGTTAAAGCTCATGTTTTCAGACAGAACCACCAAAAAAAGAATGTATACTGAGATCGTGCGCCGTCCCTTCGGTGCAGCATTTCTGGTACCCTCTGTCATCTCCTGACATCAGGAAAATGTTTCCAAGACATCTTTTACTCATTTCTGCTTTAGCATTAAAGTCCAGTGGTATTCAGTGCCTTTCATATCCTTTCTATCATTGGGGTTTTTCCTCCTCTTTGGAGGGCTCACTGTAGAAATGTAGAATTCTACGTATTTTGGAAGCATAGTGGTGGGGGAAAAAAGCTGTCTCCTTCTTAATCCAGTAGCTCTGAGCTTTGATTTGTAACTTTCTTCTCATGTGCATGGACTTGCAAGAAACCTCTTGAAAGAAAACTTTCAATGCGTTTCTTTTACATAGTTTGTATCTGCCTTGCTGGAGACTTGAGAAATGAATGAGGCAATTCACACCTCTCATAACTTTCAGGCTGCCTGGGGGCTTGGCAGGAATTGCTATTTGGGCTTATTTTACGGGTTTATTTATAACACTGTGTTAGTAATCAATTAAAAACTCTGTAATCTTAGATTCTAGAGCTTGGTTAGACAGAAGAACACAACATTGCTCTTTGTATGGCTGTATAACTTTCAGTAACGTAAGAGAAGTTTTGCAGCCCAAGTCAAGGGTGAGTTTGGGACTGGAGGCTTTGGAATAAAGGCTGCAGTGCGCTTTCCTCCTACCGAGAAGAGAATGCTTCTTTGGAAAGCAAAGCACTTAACTAGTATTCATTTAAATCAGTATGAGTAAAAGAAAAACCCACTCCTTTCTTCTCTGGTGTTAGAAGTAGGCAGCTCTTGAGATTCTAGTGATAAAACTCTTCCAGCATCCCAGCCGTGGTACTTTCATACCTGTTTCTCATGGATGCTATTTTCTACGTTATGACTTGGCTCTATTCTCAGTTCACACAGGTTAGATTCCAGCAGTGGCATACATGATGGTACAGGAGAGGTGATTTCAATGTGTTGTAGCCTTTGTGTAGGGGACGTTTCAATGGTGGTATTTAGTTTGACCCTCGTCAAAGGAGATAACGTTATTTGTTAAGCATGCCAAGTTGGTTGTTTCTTGTAACATTAACTTCTGTTGTAGTGGACTCCTTACACATCGCTTCTGAGTAGGTGGGAAAAGCTTAATATGGGTTCTTTTATGTTGAGATGAAATGGATTGTCCTCATACTAAGCTCGCAAATTAGTTCTTTGCAATTATGAATGAGGCCTTATCCTCATACCTTTCTGCAAACAGAAACAGAAGAAATGCACATACTGAAAATACTTGTCTGCACTACTGTCTTGTCTGGTGGAGATTTCAAAAAGGGAAAACAGATTAATGGATTTCCCCTTTCCTTTATATTTCTCTTTGTCTGAGCTTTGCGCATCTATATCCAACTTGATTGTGCAAAAGGAGAAAATATTTTCGGAAGGAATGCTTTCTCAGTAGTGGCCATGTTCAGATGTTGTTTGAGATTAAGAAGTGTTGTTCCTATTTTATGTTTAATGAAACTTAAGCACTGAAGTCTGAAATAACAGGTACCAGATCCCACTGGATATTCTGTGACACCAGTGGAAGTAGAAATTACGTCTTCTGTGCTTCAAAATGAGGCTTCTCTAGAGGCTTTGGTGAGTGATGATGGGCTCTGGCAGTCTAAGGTTTAATTCTGTACACTGAAATCAGTGGGGGCAAAGCTGACACTGAGTGATCCTACTAGGGAAATCTTGTGATAAAATACACTCAATTCTTTGAGGCGTCAGTGCCTGCCAGCATATTGCTTTGGTTTCTCATGAGGATGTTTTGAGAATATTGCTTTGTGATGTTTGTGGCTGTTAACTTCAGAGCTATTAGTTCTGTTCACCTGTTGAATAGTTGTACTTATATAAAAGCAAATAATGCTTGAGAGAACACCTGCTGTCTGAGTCTTGTGGCTGCTCTGTAAGAAAAGGATTCAAAGATATTCTGAAGCTCTCAAGCAAACTCTTGTGATGTCTGGTGAACGCATTCTGACCTTTACCATAGCTTAGTTTAAGTTTACGCAACTTAAGTGAATTAATTTCAGATTGTTTTCTGTAGCATTATAATCATTACTTGTGAAGGAAACAAAACCAGCTTGATGTGGGCATGAGACCTTTCAGATCAGTTTAGAGAAGTCTTGAATTAATGTATCTTTGAATACAGGGCCAAATGCTCCAAACCAAGCCCCACTGGTTCTTCTGGAGGATGTGACCAACATCTATGGTGATACAGATATTGATCGTAACAAACACATACACAAAAAGAGGAAACTTGCCGAAGGAAGGGAAAAAACAATGGTAACTTTTCTAGACTTTTTTGTTCGTAACAAGAATGGCATTGATACTGGAATTTAGACAATAATGGTTTTGACACAGATGTAATAGATGTATTTTTAGAGCTACCCTGGAATAGCTGTTTATGACCACAGTTTGCAAACAGATTTTTTTTTGACTAATGCCAGCAAGAATAAAACAATATTTGTAGCAATTGCTGTAGACACTTATGTGCTGATGTAATACTTTGACTTGAAGGAGTTCAGCAGAGACTGCAGAAGCTGTTAAAAATGGTAGCTATAGCAGTCAGATGTTCTACAGCTAAACCTCCAAATTAATTAACTTTTTATGACTGCAACTGTGAATACATCTATTTCTTTAATAGTAGAAACCCACTATTTTACAGAATTTCTCTGCTGGTAGAAGTACGCACTTATACAAAAATTACATTTCCTTTAAATTGTGTAGGCTTAAACTAAGTGATAAAGTGTGAAGTATGTGTGTACTTTAACAGATAATCTGGCTGAAGCTCAGTGGTGGTATGCCGTGTTTAACAGAATGAATTCTTTTGGAATACTGTTTATCATGCTATACCACTGAGTTTCTTGGTGGCAAAACAGATTGTTCTAATATTAAAACAAGCTAAGCAAAAAGTCACTTAAAGGCACTTAAACTAGGACCCTGTCATCTCTGGTACAGAATTGTTTTCTTGTGTTCAGTGGAACTTCTGTGACTTTAGAGTGCTTTGAAAAAAGTATAAATTAAGAAGTGAATCTTTTTGTTTTATACTGACTCTTAAGCAGAGCTCAGATGATGAAGATCCTTCTGGGAAAGCACGAAGTCGCCATATTACAGTTAACAAGGCAGATCTTGCAAACTCTATTGAAGTATTAGAGAGCTTTAAACTGGCAAGAGAGAGCTGGGAGCTCCTCTATTCTCTGGAATCACTCGACAAAGGTAAGGCTAACTGCAGGCAGGGTTGCATTTAGGCTTCACTGCTGTGCATAGAAGTCATTTTACTATTGTTAAAATAGAATTGCTATCATTGTGAATCCTTAAAATTGAATTTACTTTAGGTCTTGAGTATTTTTGATCTAATTTCCAATAAAAAGTTTTATCAGTTGTTGCATTTCTGAATATTTTGTTCCTGGATTTAATTTCATCCTTCATGTATCTTTGCTTATTTACCCCCACATCTCTTGGAAGCAGCTTTTACTGAAGGAGCAGTTGGTTAGTAGTAGTGCTGATAATACTCGGTGAGGATGTGCTGCTAATGGCTGCTTTAGTTCATGCTTGAGAAGATGCGTCTCGCCCTTTCTGATAATATCTGGTGTGATAATCTTGAAAACAAATTTCTCTTCTAAAAAGCAGGCAAATAGTACCACCTAGCTGCTTTTAAGTTTGTTAGACACTGTGAAGTATAATCAAAATATGATTATATAGGAAGAGAGTATCCTATATTTGAAAGATTTCACACTCTCACTGTTTTGTTTTTTTCATTTTTAAATTCAGCTAATTTTTTTTCTAGATAATTGATTTTCAACCCAAAGCTGTGAAATGTTTCACTTTCTCTTTTACTTTTTCTTCTCTGACAACTTACGCAGAGTTCACCAGAATTTGTTTGTCATGGAAGACAGACACCTGGCTTTGGTTAAGAATCTTTCTTACAGACATGATCATCTACCAGGTAAAAAAATAAAGTAAAAACTAATAAAAATGACACCATTATGTTGCTCTTTCTTCTAGTGAGTAGCTGTTCTAATTAGCCAGTTCGACTGCTTTAAGTGTCTACTGATTTTGTCCTTTAAAGTATGACCCTTTTGGGGATGGAATCTTACCATTCTTAACACAAGCTAGGTACCCTACTTAGGATATTCCTGGCCCAATAGCTGTTTGTTGAGCTCCAGCTAGTTTTGGCATATGGAAAAGACATCTGCGTTGGCATTTTGATGCATAGATATATATAGTATTATGGAAGAAAACTGCATTTTATTAGTCTGACAGTGCATTCTATTGGAACGCAATCGGAGAGAAGAAATTTTGAAACAGCAGATTTTAATGTCTCAGTTAAAATTTATCATTTTCCTCAGAAATTAGGCTGACTACTCATTCCAAATACCATCTATAGCAAAAAGCTTGTTCTTTCATATTTTTCCTTTAGAGGTCTTTTATTTTTGCCTGTACTTGTACCTGAACAAGAGCTATTTCAAACTTTTTAGTCTAAATAAACTAATGATTAGCTCTGAAGAGCATGATTATTTGTTTCAGTTATTTAGGCGACTTTGTAAACAGGCTTTTTAAAACAGATTTCTGTTTGTCTTCTCACTGCCTTGCAAGTGATCGATCCACACTCTTGTACACAGCAAATCACTCGAGAGTGTTCTGCTAAATTAAAGTTTTGAAGCCTTGTTACTTGGACATGCTCTGTTTTGAAAGCTTTCTGTAAGGGAATTTTTATTTCTGTCTTTCTACCCATTGTATACAGAAGACCCTAACACTGTCTTTTTATATGTTTTTTTTTTAAGGGGCAGTACAAAAAAGCAATTAGCAGCCTACATCACTTGGCAGCTCTTCAGGGCTCTCATTCTCCACAGCAAATTACAGGACAAGGATCACTAGAAAATCAGAGAGCACTAATCCAGTTAGCAACATGCCACTTTGCCCTTGGAGAATATCGGGTAAATACAGCATTCTACGCACTGGTCCTTCCTCATCTGGCCCTGTGGCTCCGGTTTGTCTTCTTCCTTTGAATTTTTCCATTAGGCTGCTTTCAACAGGGTATTGAACATAATGCAGAGTCTACTGAAAACTCCATACTTCACAGGGAGAAGAATTGCACTTCCTGGCACATTTACTGACTGTCCATTAGCATCTTTCTTAAAGAGTCTATTTGGTAGTTATGATTTGGGAGGTTTAGTGATGATTTTCCATAACTACAAGTGTTTGAGTTGTCTGTAAATGTAACCTTAAATTAGAATTCCTTAACTTTACTGAAACAGTTTTAAATATTGAGGGAAAATTCTTAAATATAAGCTTCATGTGGCAGGGGAAATAAAAGGTTTCAGAAAAGAAACTTCTGCGGTCATCTTAGAAAAGAATTAGTTATCAACTCACAGTATAAGAGACTCCAGAACAATATTGTCTGGCCTGACCTCTGAACTTGCTTTACCTTTGCAATATATATTTTGTGGTTTTAATATTACAGGAGTGCATGGTGGTCTGAGGTCAGTCAGTGTCAGCGCTAATAATAAAGGCTGGGTCTCTTGGGTTCTAATGTCATCCTAGTACTGCTGGACAAGTCTTTATGTCCCTTCCAGTTTACTACTTTTTCATCAGAAATGTGATAATATATCCCCACAGACCTCTTACTGTCTCTGGGAAATAGCATTAAAAATTCATCGCATTTCTGTCATGCTGTCAGATTGCCATTTTCGTTTCTATTTTTACCATGGACAGAACAAGCTTTTAAAACTATTCCAAGAATTCATCTGAAAACTTAATCCGTCAAAATAAAATAGTTTTTGATTGCAGTTGTATTGATCTTACACTCTCGAAATGAAGAAGGCCAATACATATTTTTTTCTCAATTAAAATGACTTATGTAGGCTCTTGGAGATTGTTCAATGACAGCTACGTCTTTTTGTTCAGCCAAACTAAGTTATACATTAAGTCTGCTCAAGTTCTAGCAGAGAATTTTGTGATTATCTTGTTCTTTTGTGGTGTCTGAAATTTGTAATCATTATTAACACATCTGAATTGTAAGAACTTTAATTTAGACTTAGCATTATCATGTCTGTCGTCTTCTTTTTATAGCAAACATGTGAAAAAGTGCTTGACCTCATGTGCTGTATTTTACTTCCAATACAAGAAGGAGGTAAAGTACAAGAGGAGCAACCTAAAGTGAAATCTAAATTCAGGAAAGGTATGGCGTTGCTACTACCCTAAACTCAGTGTCAGCTCAATTTTAGTTGATGCATTTTGATTGAGTATATAATTCTTCTCCTTTTGTATTACAAAAAGGGAGGAAGTTTTTTATCCCTCCTTGTTTTTATGAGGGCTTTTCCTTCTGGTACTTGTCAAAGTATATTGGTGACAAAGTCCTACCACAGGAAAAGAACAATGAAGAAAAAAATTTAAAATGTGTAATTTTGCATTTTGAATCATTCATAATTTACCTTCAAAGTTTTCCTCCCTACGTGAGATTTGGCAATTGTAGATTTGTTTTGCTTCATTCTAATTTCTTTCAAACTTAGATAATCATGAGATCCCTAAAGAAGTGTATGATAAACTGTTCTGTTGCAGGGTCTGATTTGAAGCTTTGGCCATGTACCAGTAGAGCTATCATGCCTTACTGCCTTCATCTATTGTTAGCTTGTTTCAAGGTAAGCTACAGTCAAGCCTTTAACATGTCTCTAAGGCCTAGCTTATGTATCTGGGGTCCTGAAACTGCATGGCTTTATCCCAGTGGTGTAACGAGGCGTGAATGGCTGTGCCTCAAGTGCTTCCCACCTAAATGGGTTTGTGGAAGGTCTTTTTTCGCGGGGGGGGGGACACAACGTAGATGAAGGAGGGTTTGTCCTCTCTCATTATTCATTTTCGTTTTAGGCAGAGGAGATAGAATTAATCTCGACGTGTTTTTGTCTGTATTCAGACTTCCCTTATAGGTCAGTGGAAAGAATTTGGTATTTTGGCTGGAAATTTCTAACCTATTTTAAAGGTATATATTAGGGCATAATGAAATATGCTCCTAAAGAACTTCTATTTGCACAGATGTAGGTCAGGTGAATCCCATATATTTATAAAAGGAACATGTGTTTCCTGATTGTCTCAATGTCATTTTTTTCACCTGAAGCTCAGAGCTTTCACAGACAGCAGAGATGATATGGCGCTGGGCCACGTAGTTGTTCTGCTTCAGCATGAGTGGCCAAGGGGTGAGAACTTGTTCCTGAAAGCCATCAACAAAATCTGCCAACAAGGAAACTTCCAGTATGAGAATTTTTTCAACTATGTCACAAGTATCCTTTCTCTAACCAAGAATGTCTTTCACGTTCAAAACTATGTGCTGTGGTGTTGAAAAAGCTGTTATATAGTTGTAGCAGCAGCTCTTCTCCGTGAATCATATTCTCTATTTACTTCCATACCAGGCAAGCCACTTGTAATAGGTGGCAGTGCACAATGGACTATAAATATGGCTCCTGTCACCTGTTCTGGCACTTGAGAGTACCCTTGTGTACATTGCAATTGCACTTCCATTCAGCAGCAGCTTAGGCTGCTCATGCAAGTGATGGCAGTCTTTTCAGTAAGATATATATACAGGGCATTATACTACAAGGTTGTTAACAAAAACAATAAAGCTGTACCTGTGCTTCAAAGAGTTGAATGATTTTGGCTGTTGTTTATGAAATGCTTTGTGTGGGTAAGTTTTTTGGGTTAAGTAAGATAATGAAATGTCAAAGTTCATACAAAGTATGTCTGATTTCTGTATTCAGATATCTGACTTACGCTTTGATCAACATACACACACGTGGACAGTTTAGTATTTAACCTAATTAGACAACCAGCCATGGTCCCCAGGAAGCAAGGGGTCTAACTCCTATCTGAGACAACTGAAAAAGCTCTGATGTTAAAGGAAGGGGGGCGGGGGGAAGAAAAGCAAAATAAGGGACCAAAATAGAAAACTAAAAAGTGTGGTATGTGCCACCGTGGTGGCGTTTCCTTCCAGTCCCAGTCTCAGTACACACTGCTTTGATAACCTGCAATGCAGGAAAAGGAAGTAAAAACAACCAGGGGATTTGTTTGCAGGGATGAGCTTTCTTTACCTCTGTCTGACTGTACATATGAAGAAATGAAGAGAAAAAATTGACTGATGTGTGTATTTTGCACTTTAAAAATCCATTTTCATGAATTCGTGGAGGATTAGGAAGACGTGCTGTGATCTTCATCACTTTTAAGAATGAGATACTTCAATAGCTGTTAATTTTGATTGGCCTCTTGAAGAGGCAATGTGGCTTCAGATATGGAGGATGTGGCTTCAGATATGGAAGATAAGAAGGAATGTTCTCTACCATTTTTTCCCGACTCAAATCTTTAACGTTTGCTTCAGATATTGATATGTTGGAGGAATTTGCTTATTTAAGAACACAGGAAGGAGGAAAGATTCATCTGGAACTGCTGCCAAATCAAGCAATGTTGATCAAGTAAGGATAAAAAAGCATTTACTGTTTTCTTTGAGGAAAAAAAAAAGGGAGTACATTCTGGTTGTCTTTGCTTTTATATAATCTTCTGGATAGTAAGTTTGTCATGGCTTTGAGTTTAAATTTAAGGAGTTGGCCAAGAAGTTCAAACAAGGCCATGAATTTCTTTTACTGACTCTCCTGCTGATCTGTGCATTCTTTTGGGGGGTTCTTCAACTTTAAACTCCTACTTTTCAGAACTTTATTTTTAAGTGTTGCATTTGCTTTCGAATGATTCATATTAAAGTGATTACAGTAATTCTTCTTCAACCAGACACTTGCGCTTTGCAGGAATTCTTTAAATAATTAGGCATGAGTGCAAGGTGTTAATTTTGCTGAACAGTAATGCTGAACAGAAAGCACTATTTGTTGTAAACAAAGTTACGAAAGACCACTGAATGATGAAAAACTTAAGTATAAAATATAAATTAAGTTACACTCCAGGTAAACTCTAATAACCTTTCTGTCAGAACTAGCAGGTCATCTCTTACTATGTACTGAACAAGCTTATTCTGCTTAGCTTTTTATGAGATGCTGAAGGAAATTAATAATTTGGATTAACTTCCTAGGTGTTCTTAGTTTTGAGACAAGACTGAACAAGTATCTGCTGCAGGGTTTTAGTGGCAGAATGTTTTGGAATATCCTGGTTGTTTGTTAGAACTTGTGGTATTTTGCTTTATAAGAGGGGGACTGCTGAAGTTTGTTGAAATTCCAGTTTGGATCAGTGTAATCTGGCTATTCACTAACTAGAAATGGGCTAAAGTTTTCAAAAAATGGGAGCCTAAGAGTAGACAACTGGATCCACACTTGGACTAGTAAATAGATTTTCCAGAGTTCTAGGTAACAAACACAAAAATGAGATCCTACGTGTAATTAAAGAAAAGAAAAAGAAGAAATACAAATACTTAATTGTGTGACAGAATTTTGTCTTTTAAGCTCTAGATTTTCAAACTCTTACCCTTGCTATATCTCACTGCTCCTAACCAGCTGCATGAAAACAAGAATCAGGGTATGCTGCGCTACGTATGATGTTAAGTAATAAGCTTTGTCAGCCAAGAGGTCTTAGCACTGAAGACTATGCTGGTAACTTCTTAGCTGCTATCTCAAGTTAGTTGTAGTAGTTGAGTGCTATTGCTCTGCATCACAGCTTTTATTTTGATTGGCATCGTACCTCTTACTTACTGTTCTGACCCCACCAGTCAGGAAGTAGGTAGCGAGCAGTGTTTCTAGCAAGATAGAAATCTCTCTTTGACCTCCTTTTGACCAGTGTTTTGTTTCCTGAATGATGGAAATGCTTGTAGAAGAGAGGTCCATTTCTTTGTGCTTATTGAGCCAAAACAGTCAAATATCCCATCCAGCTGGAAAAAACGTGTACAGAGTGTTTTATGTGGCTGAGATATGTAGGACAGGAGAGCTGATGGGAGGCAGAGTTCAGGGCGTAGTCCACTAGTTGGAGATGACGTCTACTCCCCTGGTACTCCAGTTACTTTTTTACCTGGACTGGCTGTGAGCCTCAGGGATGGTGTCACCCAAGAGTGTTGACTTCAAGCAGCACTGGTTAGCTCACGGCCTCCCCCAGCTGGAGTTTTAGCTGAAGTGCAATAGAACAGCCCTGTTCCCTGGGACGATGGTTGGTAGGCTCAAAATCTGGCTTTCATCTTTCAAATCACCGGTTCTGGTTGTATGAGCTGCTGCACCATCCTCCCAATAATTAGCAGAGGCAGCTCAGATACTGTTCAGTTATGCACAGAGACTCTATGAGTTTGCCACAGCAGCCCAAAGACGAAGCAATTGCTCCTTTGCCTGATCTTTCCTCAGCCAAATGTATGTAGCAATCCTGCATCTTAATTGATGGGAAATTTATTACAGGTATCATATGTTTTTTATATGGACAGATTTATGTTTCGTGACTTAGAGGACATTTTCTCCCCAGGTGAATTCCATGTTCTTCCAGTACTTTTGTTCAGTACCTTAAACTTAATAGGAAGTTACCTTAATTTTTCTGAACCCAGGAAAGCAAACTGCAATGTGGTTTTCAAACGCTAAAGTAAGATCTTGGTAGCCTGCAGACTTACAATCAGGTCCTGCAAAATATATATACAGCTTGTAAGCTTTCCCTTTGCTAGTATGCATTGTGGGAGTACGAAGGTCCACAGTTTTGGTTTTAACTGGTGATATAGCCAGCTTATTCTGTGTGTAGCGTCAGCAAGACTTCTGCGATGAGCTCTGAATTCAACGACTAAGTGCTTTTGAACTCCATTCTAGATGAGCCAAGTTTCATAGTTTTATTGATTATACATGTCAGTAGTGGCAGTGTTAGTGAGGTTAAAGATGAAAAGAACAGTATGCAAGAAATGACTGATCAATATCATGCTCCTCTTTTTGATAAATCTTACTCTAATTAGTCTAATCTTAGCCTATCAAACTGCATAAACTTGATATGAAAGCTGAGTGTTCTGCCTCTACTCACATCCCCGTCATATCTCCCCTTGGGGACAGGGAAGGAAAAGCTCAGTTGGTTTGAAGTGAAACAAAGTATCTTGAAAGTGTAATTTTTATTCTGATTGTGCACTTGGGTATGTTTAGTTCTGACTGCAGATCTTGCAAACAGTAATGAAGACACAGTTGTGCAGAATCCCTTTTGCAAACATCTGCCACCCTGGGACCAATAACATCTTGCTGTCCCTTTGGATTTTCTGTTCCCTGTGTCCACTTTTGCAAGTACTGGACCTATTCATGCAAAGAACTCTTGAAAAATTATCTCATTTGAGTGAATAATTCTTGTGAATATTTTATTTCAGGTTATTGTAGCTGTATTGTAGAGTGTTTCTATACTACTAAAATGTCCTGTCTTTATTTAGCTTTTACAAGCATAGCTCTCCAACCATATTCATTAATAAATTATAGATACTAACCAAAATGCCCACCTGCAAGATCTGAAGGTAGGCACCTAACTCAATATTATAGACATGTAAGTGTGAGTCTTGCTTCTCTGCTCCCTTCTTAGCATCTATGGGGGTGAATGCTGCAGTCAGTACTTGGGTACCTAATAAGATTTAGATGACATTTTGAGAGACTTAGGTTAAGAAACTAGACCTGTTCTCTATATACCAAATGGCTCATTTCTCCTTAGGTGGAGCACTGGATTTGCTCTAGGCTGGACGTGTGAGGTTATTGTCTTGTGTTACAGATAGCAAACAGAGATAAGGACTTAATTTCACAGAGAAGACAAACTGTCTTTCAGCTGAGACACCTTTTGGTGGCTAGTTGATGTGGCCCTGGTCATAAATGGGAGGTTGCTCTGAGTGGGCATTTGTGCTCTGACATTGTGCCATCCTCCAACAGCCAGTTTTGTGTGCAGTTTGAATTTGAAAAGGTGAAAAAGGCCATCTGTGGGCTAATGAAAAGACACTTAGGCAACCTGTAACAAACAATGTCATGTACTCAACTTGGCCAATACCTGCTCTGCATGCACTTGGCTTGGGCTCAGCAGCAAATCCCTTAGCTCCAAGTTGTGGGCTCTCCCGGTTCGCTGACATGCTCCTGCCGGCTCTGCGGGGAAGCTGTGGTATCTGCAGTGCTCCTCTGATTATTCTGATTGACACGCTTCCCAGGAAGAGCTACGACAGTTCATTGTAGTACAACTGGATATTGGTTTTGCACCTACCGCAGTCCTTTTCTCCTGGTGTAACTGTCCAAAAATATGTGTATATATTTAGACCACAGTTGCAGAACAGCCTTGCAGTGAAATCTGGGGATATTTGCATGTTTGATGCTGTTAGGGTCCTGCACCCCTTCGGCTGCTTGGTGGTCATACTGCTATGTGGTCTCACCCTACTTCTTTGTTGCTCCTTTTTCTGGAGAGTTGTTTTGCACCGGAAGGGGAGTTGGTGTGTGGGTGTTTGAATGCTGCTATTTGCTGTTTTTTAAAGGACTTCTAGCCCTCCCATGGGGTTACTGCAGCAGGAATTCATACCTGTGCTACAGCCCAGCATACAGACTGCTGACAGGTACCAAGTGGAAAATCCCTGCTCATAGTGTGCTGTGTTTTGTCAACATGTTTTACTGCCCATGGTTTTCAGCACTTTGTTACTCAATATTTATCTTTTTTTTTTTTCTCCATTTGTGCCTACATTGCCTGGCAAACCATGTTGTTCTATTATAACATTTATTTTTCTTTTTCCCATAAGTTGCCAGTATCCGTGTTCTTTCAATCACTGTTGAATTTAAACAAAAATGTAGAAATCCTCCAAAATGACACTGATGTTCAATCACGTGTTAGCAAGAGTATAACCATTTCTTTTTGAGATACTGGTTACTGGATCCATTTGTAGCTACTTTTCTTCATTTAAGTTGTTCCGAATTCTGTTTTCTGTTTTCCAGCTGTTACATGATGCGCATCTTCAAAAGCGCTGCTGGCTTGCTCGGTAGCTGTAGGTTGCATATTCTCCTTCAGATTGTAACTGACCATAGCGCTCAGCTGCCAGCAACGTTTAAGACGGCAAAGATGGAAAACAGGGCTTATCCCATAACCTCTGAATATGCTGGAGTATTTTCAGCACAGTTCTGCTTCACTCAGCCTAGCTCATCAATGAACGGCCCATTAGTCTCCAGGCTAGTCTCTTCTTTGCCTTTTCCACCTGTTACAGAGGTCTCTACTGTTTTGGCAGAGAAGTCTCTTCTCAAATGCTAGACTTGCTGATTTAAGTGAAGGTGCGGTATTGTTGGTGAGGGTAATTCCCAGGCTTTTCCCTTTGTTGTTTCCAGCATCTCTGGATTGTCATAGATGCCCTCACCCTTTATTTTTTTTATTTCCTTTCTGTCTTTCAGTGTGCTTGCTGGGTTTGGTCCAGCTCTTCCGTTCTTACCCATGACTCAGGACTTGTCTCAATGCCAGCATTGTGCTTTTCTCTCTAATTTCATTTATGCTGTTCCTTTAGTAGTGCTAGGTCTCTCATTTCAGGGCCCATCTCTTGCTTCCCTTCCCAAGTAGGGCTTGCAGGTAGATGTTGCAAAGTCTTGATCTTACTTATCCAGTTCTGGAGCAGTGTAGTGCTTTGGTGCTGCAGAACATTGTTTTAAGGACAAGATTTAGGTATTGAGTGCTACAGGCCAGCATGAGAACAAGGAGCTATTCAGAAGAACGGCCTTTAATAGGGCAGTATCCCAAGAGTTTCCCCAACCAGCATCGCTTTATCTTGCTCAGTAGTGGAACCTTTGTTCTGTTTGAAAACAAGTCCTGAATTTCTGCTCAGAATAAATGTAATCCCTGCCTGGTGTCTAGTATCTCCACAAGAGCTGGCTTCTACTGACACAGACTCGCAGCCTGGCTTGATTTGGGCTTTGTGTTGGCCTGTGAAGTGTTCACTGCGCCTTTCATTAGTTAAAGAGGTATCAGTGCCCACAAGATTATATAGCTTCTTCCTGCACTTTCTTACTGGTACAAGATGCTCTCTGCTTTTTACGGTGGCAGCCATCTGTCCCCTTCCTCCAGAGAAAGCAGGTTCGTCTCTTCACTCTTTTTTCCAACCCCAACCATTTATAGAAGTGATTACAAGGAGAAAGTGGCCTGGGCAGCAAAGTTAGAGAGGAAAAAAATAATTCCTATCCCCAAGTAAGAACTCTGTACATGCTCAGTTAAGAGAATAGATTTTCCTGTTAGCCAGAACAGCAACATTTTTTTTCCCCCCTAGCAGTCATAATCAAAGCAGTGAGAGCATAGACTTTTATGGAACTTCTGTTGAAAGACTTGTAAGCTACTAAACACATGATTTTTAAAAATAGCATAGCATGGGCTATTTGGGTCTCCTTACATAAACTCGGGTATGGAGAGTAGATATCTAGTAAGTGACATGCAGCACCTTTTAAATTACTGTAGTGCACCAAATAACTGTTATTTGATTTTTTTCTGTCTCTCTTTCCTTCATGGCTTAAGGCATCACACAGTTACCCGGGGTATAACTAAAGGAGTGAAAGAAGATTTCCGCCTGGCCATGGAGCGTCAGGTCTCACGCTGTGGGGAAAATCTCATGGTGGTCTTGCACAGGTTCTGCATTAATGAGAAAATACTGCTGCTTCAGACACTTGCTTGAATGGACTGGATCATGATGCAACGTCTCTTACAGAGAGAGGAGAAGGCTATTAATTGTATGAACAGCAGTGTGGCAATGGAAAAATCACTTGTCCAGGGAGTCAGAAGTTCCCTGTGAGTTATAGGTTCTGCAATATACAAACACTACTCAGTGTTTGTTCACCGCTTAGTTTTCTTATGTGGGTAGATTAAACTTTATAAATAAATCTTTGTCTAAGAAGTCTTCTGTAATGTCCTATTTGTTTGGGGTTTTTTCAATAACATTATACTAAGATATGCATCTTAGTTCTTTCCATCTTTATACATACACAGAGAACGTAGCAGGGTATTTTAGACATTTTATTAGCACTAGTTTGGAAATCACAGCATAAGTGAATTTCCTGAGTTTCCCAAAACTATTAATTGGTCTGCTATCTCTTCCTTTGTGGCTGAATTCTACCTGTATTGCTGGTTTTCAGATTCAGGGCCCTTATATAAATCCATAGATAAAGAGGATTGCTTTGATCAAACTTTGGTAATATCCAAGTGATTATACAAATTCAATAGGAACTGGCCTTTCTGCACTCTTGGAGTGCAGCATGTGAAACCTGGACCTCATCCATGCCAGAAGTATGTAACACAAAGGCCCAGAACATGCACAGACGGGCTGCTGAACCTGTAGCAGCAGCATGCCGATTAATAAGCCAGTAGAAGGGATCTTTGGCAGCAGGCTTCAGGAGGATCCTAAACCTAAGGTTTTGATCCAAGACAAAGTGGAAGAACACAATGAAGAACCATCGGTTGAGTCCCCACTTTCCGCAGCATGCTGTAGCACAGAGGTGCCCCTGAGCTTTCCCAGACGGTCACTGCACCACTGACCCAAGTGCAGGGCTGAGGATGCTGCTAGTGCTCCAGAGTCAAAAAGATGGCCGAGTTAACTGTGTGCCAGTAGCTGGTGTGGTGCAGGCATGCAGCAGGTGCCAAGGGTATATACAAACCCCAGACCACGTGAGTTAGGGGGTGCCTTGTCAGATGCAATGACTGTTACCACAGTCCCGTTCTTCATAACCCCTTGCAGTCACCACCCAGATCCCTTGCAGTTCCTTTTGTAAGCACCATCAGGCTGTCTTTGACTGCCCAACTGTTGCAATATGTTCAGTTTCTCTATATGAAGGAGGGAGATCAGTAAAATATTTACAAAATACAGAAAACAGAGCAGTTGCAGCAGACTAGTAAGTTTTTTGCTAAACAGGAAAACAGCGTCCCTTAAGTCACATAAAAGTCTTGATGATAACTTCCATGGCACTGTAAACTTGAACTGGTATCCCTTTTTAGTAATACACCCTAGCATGAGTGGCAATACTTACGCTAAGCCACTTTATGCACTTGCACCATCAGAATCTAGACCTTGACCACCTCTATCAGACTTTCCAGAATATCCTTCTCCTGTAAAGTACATATGATACTATGACCCAAAGAGTTGTCGCAGTGAGGTTTTGAGTCAGATGCTCTGCGTGGGATTGACTGTCTTGCATCTTCCACTTAAAAGGGAAATAGTTTTCAAACACTTCGTGTCCAATGTAGACCAGGATTGAGTTCATTCCTGAAAGTAAGCACAGGTCATACTATCTGAAAGAGCAGGTATGAGCTTGCTTCAGAGTAAGCAGGCATGCCAGGCTTATGAAACAGTGGCACTGAGACAACAACAGCTAATCACAGCAGCTAATGTTACTTGCCCCAAAGATGCTACGCACATGTGTTTTCAAATACAGTCTGAGGGGTTCTCTCCCCCAAAACGTTTATTCACAAGAAATACAGACAACCTATATGCTAAATTGAGAATACAATCAAATCAGTATCCTGCAATTTTATTGACAAGGAGAATAATCATAGTTATTGTCTTCAGGGTGGCCGAGTGCCAACCTATTTGGTCAGATCTATTGCCCTTACAAACAAATGCTGACTGCCCTTCAAGGCTCTGGGATTTCTGGTAGGAGATATGATACCATTCTGTCACCCTACCCATCTTCCTGTCCAGACACCAGACACCAAAGTTGCTGAAAGACTCCCTCTGCTGTGGGTTTGTGTTCTGTACTCAGATGTTTGTCAAGAGCCCAGTGTGGTTAAAACCACAGTGGGATGCTTTGGGAGACAGGCTTATCTAAAAACACTGAGACAGAACCTACACAGCTGCCCAGGGGATTTTGTCTTCCACATCTTCAGAAGTGGTATCACTCTGTTGACGGGCCTTTGAGTTTCCCATTAGGTTACCCAAGTCTCAGCAGTCTTTTCCAAAACCAACTACGAACCAGCTGTGGTGTTTTGCTTGGTACTAGGCAGCTGTTCCCTGGGTCCTTAACTCGAGACGAAACTGAGAATGGTCATTGGGCAATAGCAGCTTCCAGCCCTCATTTAAAGGCCTGACAGTCTCTCTCTTCCAAATACCTGGTCTCCAGTGTCCCAGTTCTATGCAAAGATTCAGCTCAAGTTAATTATTCTGGCACCCTTCAGGTTACCTCATTCTAAATCCCAACTCTTTTAAAGGCAGGGGAAGTGCAGAAAACATAAAAGGATAGTATCAGTGCAGAAAGAATTGGAGGGACTATATTTTCTGCCATGATTTTACTGACCTGGATAGAAAAACGGAGCACCCGACCACAGTCTCTTGACATCCACAAGGTAATATATCAGCAATAAGAGGATGAAGGCAAAGCAGCTCGTGGTGGTCACATACGATATTGACCTACACGCATTTTCAGTAGAAAGATTATTTAAAGAACTATGTGATACAGACAGATCTCAATATAAGAAAGCTAAAACATTCTCCAAGGTAAAATAGTACTTTAACAAAATCATACTAAAAGTTGCGTCTCTTTGCTTACCATAAATTCTTGTTTATGGGAATAAACCCTTCTTCTTTAGAACATTTTGTCAAGATAGCAGAAATAATTCCCTGAAATAGAAAGTTTATATAACCACTGCAACTTGTTTCAGAAATACTAAGTTTGCGTTGCATAAAAATACATGTCTGTTAAGGAGCTACATAACTATCTGACTTACCGTTACTACGCTCCATATGACGAACCGACTCATAATTTGTTTGTGCTGGTCTTTGTAGAACAAGATAATTTTTCCTGCCTAATACAAAAAGAATATGAAAAATGAATTAATGCTCATAAATGTAACTACATTTCAAAAGCCAGATATATTTGCCACCAGCTACCTGTGCTAAGACAGAGAACATGAATAAGATTTATAACAACTAAGTGGCTGAAAGGCTCAGAATGGGAACTTTTTGCAAAGAATAGACACAGGTGGGGAAAATATGTAAATGCAATCCGCTCAGCAATAGAGGTGCACCTTTTCTCCCTTCCCTACTACGTTAACACTGAGGAAGGGGACAAGCAACTTTGTTAGGTTAACACAATGTCACTCGAGTTCCATCTCCCTCAGCAAGGATTGCACGAAAGAACACCACCACAATGGCTCCCCAGCCAGCCGAAACAGCTTCTCCACAGTGCCACGTCACATCCTGGCCTGCTCGGAGCACACGCTCCTTTTCAGGCATCACTAAGAAATGCGTCCTGATCACTCATTCCTCAGTGTCACACTTCTGTTCCAATCTCTGCCCTGCAGAGATTCCCAAGATGGCTAACACTGCATGTCAAGCGGAAAATTAGCAACGGGGAACGTGTACAGCTGCGACCTTTAAAACCGTATGTTTAAAATGAAGTTGTGAAGTCTATGCATCTCTTTGCCCTATTTTCCAACATGTAGAGCCAGCCTACTCCCAGCATAAGCCCAACCTTAAAATAAGCAAAGGGAGTTTCCGGGTGGATATTTTAGAAACTTCTTGTGTCCATCCCTTACAAAAACTGAGAAAAAGACTTTATTTATCTAATGCAAGCTACTGCCAGGTTAGATTCCACTTCTCTGACACTCACCTCAGGCTAAGTCAGCCTGAAAGCATTGCTCTGGAAAAGGTTTTGTTAGAACCAGTCTCAGCCTTAAATAAAGAAACCAAGTTACCTCCCTACTTCCAAGATTCCTTCAAATCTTCCCATTATTTCAAACAGCCAGAAAGAAAAGAGGTACCTGCAGTCCCAGAAATGCCATAAAAATGGTATTTATGGTCCCCAGGATCCCCTCAGGATCATATGGCATTGTTGTTTGGTAAATCACCTTAGAGAGAAAACAGTTGTTACAGGGCACCTGAGCAACCAAGCTCCTTTCTCTTCCATCCCCTTGCATGTATCATTTCTAAGCCCCTCCCGAAAGCTATGTTCAGTGCTCGCCTGCGGCTTCATACTGAAAATCAAAAGCTACTTACACTTGAAGAAGGATGCTGATATATATGCTTTTCTCCAAGAAGCAGACGATCAATGTAACCAGCTGCTCCTCCAGTGCAGTTGGGATAGTTTCCAAAGTCTCCAATGCCCCCAGGACCAAGATAGCCCCTAGGACAGAAGGAAACAGTTACGGCACAAAGTGTTGGTACACTCCCACTGAGAACTAGCTGGCCCACTGGCCCAGCACACTAAATGCCCGATGTTTTCTGGGGCCAGAGGCACACAGTGAAACACAGGTCCTACATGACAGCTGGCTGGTGGCCACCCTGTTTTGATCATCGCAATGCCATGAGCAGGTCATGAGGTGACAGGCAGTATTGGAAGCATACAGCAATGCTTCAAGTTCAGCCCTGGCTACCCAGCTGGCTGCTCCACCTGCTCTGCAGGTACCGACCCTTTAAAGGGGCAAAGACAGAGACAGGGATGAGATTGAGATGATCATATATCGCTGTACGTAGACCTCAGGGAGATTTTAGTCCTCTTCTTTAGACAGAAAGGAACAATGATGTCACCTTTATAACACCTGGTACTTTAGTACCAAAGTAAAGAAAGTTTTTTCACATGATGAATGCTTCCCTAAAAGCTCTCCTCTTCATTCTTCCCCTGTGGCTAATAAAATGTATTTTCTACTCAGTAGAAGAAAAACAACACCCATAGAAAGTAGTCAGAGTGCATAGTCTTACCTGGGACAACCTGGCACTGGTAACAAAAAGGTCAGGCAGAGCCAAATCACTTCTAACATCAGAATGAAAATCCACTGTGGCCAGTAGGGGAGAATATCCTGCAGAGCAGGACATGGCGTCTCCTGCATGAGATGGAGGGAGGGGGATATTAGCTGGCAAGTAAAAACCATGCCCTCGGGGACATCCTGTACTTCCTGGCAGGCCGTACCCCAGATACAAGAGGGAGCTGTTGTCGTTACAAAACGGGTTCCACCAATAGACCTTTCATCTTCACAAAGGATTTCCAGACACTTAGTTACTTGGGGGAGGGGGAGAAACAAACCAAAACAAAAGCCCACAATGTTTTTTAGCTTGGAAATGTCATAAGGAATTTTGATTCATGAGTAGAACAAAAACCTTTTGGGAAAACAGACTCCAGAAAGGCCAAAAAGCAGTATTACTTTCCCCTGCTGAGAAAAAACACTGCCAAAATTAACTGGACAAAACACAGGCCACAGGACTCGGCATAGAGATGCCTGTGTCTCGTGTCCCTTGGTGGTGGAAAGTCAAAAGTGCCTGGGAATGCCTCCTTCTAAGCACCATCTGA
Organism: Burhinus bistriatus; assembly: GCA_013397275.1. Lineage (NCBI taxonomy): Eukaryota > Metazoa > Chordata > Aves > Charadriiformes > Burhinidae > Burhinus > Burhinus bistriatus. Next base: position 7,201 of record VYXH01011096.1, on the reverse strand, counting down.
ATGGATTGGTGAAATCCTCAAATATAGCAAAGCTAGATGTGATAAATTGCAGACTGAGACACTGAAGGGTGCCTGTTCCCCAAAATTTTTGCCAGGTCATACTGCACTATGCATCAAGTAAGATGCTACGTGTTTTGTCATCATTTCTCATGTGTTTTTTGTGCCCAAACAAGAGCAAAAGCTCCGAAACCCTCCTTCAGTATCACTTGTCATCTCCCCACATAACTCACCAAGGTCCCACTCTCAGCCCGAGCTCTAGTAAACAGGAGTTCGAGAGCGGCAACCACCAGGTACGTGAATCCCAGCCTCTGGAGCACCCCAGGAATACGCACATTATCCCAGGACACTGGAAAACATGCAAGGAATGTGGAAGAGGAGAAGACATGGGCTCTTCTGTAAATACGAAAGCTACCCTTCTCCAGGGAGAGCTGAGACCCACTGCACCTGCAGGTACAAGGGACACCTCCACTCTGCCACCCCACTTTCTGTAAATCATAACCCTGGAAGAGTCACCACTGAGATGATAAACAGTGGTCGGCACAGGGGTCAAACAGAGAGAATTGCCTCAGTGCAGAACTGAACAGCAGTCTACAGCATACCATCAAACTGCCCCCAGGCAACGGGTTGCTAGAGCAAGGCTGACACTGTTTTCTCAACAGCCCAGCCAAGGAGGCAGGAACAACAGTTGCAGAAATACAAGGAAGAGAGCAAGTTCCACTCACATGGTCCAAGGCAGTAATTGGGATTCACGACTATGATTCCCAGCAGGATTAGCAGAAAACTCCTCCAGAGGATTTTTCCAAGCACCTTCCGCTTGGAACTTCCCCGCTTCAGCATGGAGCTCAGTGACAATGATATCGATGTCCCCATGATGAACACAAACCTGGAGAACAGAGCAGATGGGAAATAGAGCTGACAGATGTCTCATCACACATGTGTGTGTCAGCAAACACTAAAGCTAACAGTGGCCCAACAGAAATGCATGCATTGAGTGAAACTGGACAACTTTGTTTCCTCTGATTGCTAGGAATTCCCAGACAACTGAGTTTGCACTATGGGACCTTTCCATCTCTTTCAGTGGTCAGTTGAGGCCATAAAGTTCAGGGAAGTAATTGCACCTTGGTCTTTTTGCAGCAATACATATGCCACCAAAAAATTCCATTACCCAAAATTAAATTAGCATCTTCAGAGCAGTAAAACGCAAGCTGCACATCTATGATTCAAATTCAGAACTGACCCACTCCTCCCCTCTAGATTAGGTTCACAGTCCAAGCCCAGCTCCCATCTCCAAGAGTAACCACAACCGGTGTGTATTTTAGAGAAGCATGCTAGGGGCAGACGGGATAATTGCTTCCCCAATAAAACCATTCTCTGGTTATAGAGAGATTAGCTTAATCCAAAATTCCCTTGGCTATTTTATCTTTGGATACACATCAGTCCAGCTTTGAATCTTGCCAGACTGACCACCTTCAACACAGTAGCGTGGCAATGAGCTCCTCAGGGATACTGCACTTCCACTGGCAGAGTAATCCTGGGCCTCCCACTGTCATTGTGTGGGGGGAGGAAGGAAGATGAGGGACAGCCAAAAGCACTTAACTTTTCTACTGGTTCATAAGGATGCTGCTGTTATCTGGAGGGGCAGATTCCTATCAACCATTTAAAACAAATTCACCCCTCCAAATACATTTCCACATGGAGAAAAGGTGCACACAGTGTTCTCCTTGCAACCCTTAACATACAGAATCACTTGACACAAGAACTATTGTTCAGGACACTTACCATGGAAACACCAGATCTGCAACTGTTAATCCTACAGAGAAATAGGAAGGAACACATTATTTACCTAAAAACCTCCCTAAATTTTAACAATGTTACTGTTGAGTTTCCAGAGGAATTGCAGGCTGCTTGCAATTATTTGATGTTGCAAAATCTAAAACACATTATAAACAAAACTTACAAAGAGCTAATCATCTTGCTTCACTGCTTTTACCATTCTTCAAAAATAGGGTCAGAACTGCTTGCTGTGTCTTGGGAAAGATTTCAGGGATGGGATCCTTGCTATTCTCCAGTAGGGCGGCACGATGCCTGACCCCTTCCCCATCAGCTTGCCAATCAAGGCATGTTTGTGCAGCATCAAGCACCATCAGCTTGACTGTGGCCATGAAACAACACAGAAAACTTAAATATGAACCCGTGTCAAAAATGAAAAGGTTACACACACATTGTGATCTGAAACCATCCCGTCACTGTGTGACGAGCAGGACTATAAACTGCTTTGCCCATTAACCTAACAGGCCAGATGCCCTGCTGAGGCAAACTGGCACAGCGTTCCAGCCTGCAGCTGAGCAACAGCTCACTGCAGCAGCTGCAGAGCTAACCATATCTAGATACTGCTGCAGTTAAAACCCAGATTAACTGTCTCAATTGTACTTTACCGTTCCAACTCTCATGTTTGAAGAACCAGTATTTTCCTCCTCCATAGTTAACAAACACCATAATTATAAGAGAGAGCCTAAAAAGACAATAACAAAAACACACACAAAGTATCACATGTTGATGAAATACATATATATGAACACACAGTTAATGTTTACCCCCATTAAAACATTTTTAACTGTACGGTCTGGTTTATTTTATTTTTAAAGCAAGAATATGTACAAGGTTTCCAGCTTTGCCAACCAGGAAGCAGCATTTCAAAGATCATGAGTGGCAGTGAACCAAAGTAAGCTTCTTCACATAGTGTTTTCGCACTAAACGTATGTTGTTCTTTTTCACCCTCTGCCACAACTTTAATTTTTCCTCAAACTAGATCAACTGCAAAGTGTTTTGGAAAATCCAAGAATTAAAACCTTGATTATCTTCCAAGTTAAACAGACCCCCTTGAACCATCCATCTGCTATATATTTCCATACACTGTCAAACTGCCATTGGAAAAATCTCATTCCCCTTGGAAGAGCTGCTTTTGAGCAAGGTCTTATGCTCACCCGCGGAAGGCGTCCAGGGAACGCAGCCGCTGCCGAGAGGCTGTGCTCCACAAAGGCGGAGTGGGATCACTGCTAATGGAGTCTGTTGTGTTCGGGGACCCGAGCTCCTTCGGGAACAAACCAGACACACAAAGGGCAAGTCAGCAGCTGCATCAGCTGCCTAGGGAACAGAGGTCAGCAAACTGCAAACTTTCACATAATGTGTTTGTCTTTGTTCTCCCCATCTTCCTCTTCCTTTTGTTTCCTCACTTGCTACTTCTAAACCCTTCATGGCTCCACCATATTGCAGTAATATTTGCAGATGCTCCACACTACACCTTTGACCAGGGTGCAAACAACAATACAGTGAAAAGAGGCTGCGTTTGAGACTCATGAAAGTTAGGTCCAGTCCAAATCAGCCACAGCCTTGCCGTCACTGTGAGTGCTGCTTTACAACAGAGCTGAGCAGATCCAGTTGCTGACTCTCAAACAGAATCCACGCCATCCCATCAGCACTTGTCTGACACCACAGAGAGACTGTTTAGAGAGCTAAACCATCAGAAAATTAATCCTTTTAAAGGCAGGACAGGCTTCTTTCCAGTCAAGTTCCCTAAATCACTCTGACCAGCCCCAGTGACAGCATAAAGAAGCAGACATCGCTGTAACACAGCTGTGGAGATGAACAACTACAAGAATTGCTGCAGAGCTCTGCTCCTAAGTCTTTTGATTCCAGACAGGTTTGGACCTCCTAGATGTGAAGCCCAGACTGTTATGATCTACCTATATTCTAGTACAAAACAAGGCTCACACAGAAATGCCAGCTCTAGGGCTGCCAGAACAATCTTGATTTAAGTGTGGATCTTGCTAAAATTTGTACTGTGCTGGAAGCAAACATGAAAGCTGGCATTTCTTCCATTACATTGTCTATGTCAGAAGGGGACAGTATTTTCACTGACACATTTGCTTCAAGGGAACTAAAGAGGGCACAAAGTTGTACGGTCATGACTTGCAAGAGCTCTACTGGGAATCCACTAAACTTGCATGGAAACCTAGTCTAGTGCTATCCGTTGACATAAAATTGCCTGTCTGATATCAATACAATATTTGCCAAGGGGAACATGCACAAGGGGAAGACAACTAGTAATAAACAAGTCCCCAGATGTCTGGATAGTGTGTGTTCCTCAGAGATAAAAACACTACAAAACGCAAATTAAAAATACTGTGGTCACTTACAGAATTAATCAGATGATCAGTTTCTCTGGGGTTCAGTTTATTGTAAACCCAGTTTCTGACTGGATCAATTCTGAAAATTAGTAAGAGTTTAAAACACAAAACAAAACAAGAATTATTTTATGGCCAACTTCATCTTAATATCAACTATTTAGCAGCATAAATCAAAAGTTGGGACAGTCTCTATTTCTGTTTTCCCAGCTCATATATGTAATGCTGAGATTCAGCCAGTACCTGGAACCCCAGTTAAGTCCAGCTATGTAATTACACTGCCACAAGCTCAGGTTCAGGGGCTTTATTCTTGGGTTGTTTACAGGCAGGGATGACTCGCATCATTCAGTACACAGGATGGAAGGGTGCATATACTACACACGCTTAGGTGCCGATTCAGGGCTAGATCCAGAAACAAGTCATGCGAGGGTGAGGCAGTGTGTGTGCGAGCTTACGGCAGGCATCAGCTGCTTTGCAGTACCGCTCTACACACAATCTAACAAGGCTGCAAGATACCCCTCAAAGGAAATTGTTATCACTCTGTATTTATTATGATATGGACAGATACCACATCTTAACTTGTACATGGCAACTCGATAACAGGATCTGATTTGCAAGCAGGGCTACATGGGACTCTGAAGCACCACCACACTATGACGCATGTTTTTAAATGCGGCCCTACTTCACTTGTGAGGAGGTATTACAATACTGTTCACTTACTTCATAAAAAGGTGCCCAACAATCAGGATAGCAAGGATCCCCATGTAAACCAGGAAAGCAAAGAGAATAGCTACATGAAAGAGAGAAGAACACAAGCCGATAAATTATCTAATAAAACCATTCAGCAGCCTAGGCTTGGCCAAGCATGACATAAACATGACAAAAAACCCAACCCAGCATTCATCACACCACCTTCTCTATGCAATACATATCCCCAGCCTGAGTCCCAGAGGAAAAAAACCCAACAGAACAACCTAAACCAAAAGCAGGCTAGTTTCAAAGTGCAGCTCAGTGACTGCACATCTCAGCATAAAAAAGGCAACCTAAAACTGCACTGCATCACAAGGCAACGGTGAGAAGAGTCGATGTGCCATACGTTCTGAATAAGAAACTAGAGATTTAGAAACAGCCTCAACATGCAGAAGACAGGGGAGAGGGTAACGGAGTTTGCAAGCATGGAGAATTTTTCTTTGCAACTGGAAAACTGGAAGAACTGAAGAATAACCTAATGTAAAGGAAAAGGGAAAGACATAGATGAGAGTTGGAAACAGCCCTGGAAAAGAGATAAATAAAAAAGCAAGACGTGAGGTTTAAAATTAAAGAGCAACAAAAATACAAACACTGTATGAATTGTTTCCCATTTTGTGAGAGAAGCAAGACAGAGGGAAGAAGAGGGAGGATTCTGTGTACACACATAAACATGCAGGGAAACAAGAACTATGAAAATATCGCCCTCCGGACACATATCCACTGATTTTTCTGGGCTAATCCCTGCTGCAAAAAGGTTGTGGTCATACAGGGTATCATGTGAAGAGGCTTGATCCTGGTCAGGGCCTCAAGACGGGTGTATAAAACATAAGGAGGTGATATGCTGAGAGAGGAGGAGCAAGCCCATGACACATCTTCAGCACAACATGAGTGGCCGCACAAGCTTTTTAGGAAGTGGGTTTTGCTGGGAGACATGCAAGTTGTAGAATGGAAGAGGAAAACAGAGCATTACATACGGAGGTAGCTGTTGATAGGGCCTTCATTGATGACTAGTTCACAAGAAACAGTTTTGGTGCTTGTACTTAGGGTCTTTACCACAAGGGAGTAATTGCCAAACTCTCCAAAATGATACTGAATCCTGCAAAGGATAAAGGAAACGAAACTTGCTGACCCATCACCACTACATGCAGGTACCACAGCAGCATTTGGGAGGCTGTAAGCCTCAATGTTTGTAGGAAAGGCAAGCTGAAAACTTGGCCTAACAGCGTGATCTAGCAAGGAGCTGCCTGGTTCTGCCTTTGCCAAGCATTATCCTCCCCTAGCCCAACACATATGCTTTACCACACATGCACTGCCTCCTACATCACCTGTCTTCTTGAACTACAGCCTCTCTACAAGAGAAACCAGCTGTTTCCACATGCTGGCTCAACACAGAACATTTCGGCTCCTGCTTGTGCCTAGATCCTTTCAGCACAATTACAATGTATACCACACTTAGAGCAGCGGGAGGAAGACTAAACTCTAGGTCTAAACAGTCCGGAAAAAGAAGGTGATGAGCAGGCAATAAATAGGCGCATGGCTTCAAGAAAAACAAAAGAATCAAAATGCAAAATATAGGACAGAGCTATCCAGGTGTTGCCTGGGGCTGGGCCACGTACTTGCAGAACTCTCTGTCACCCACAGAGCTGTTGAGCAGCAGGGCGAGTGGATGCTGGGTATCGACCATTACCGCTGTCATGCCCGGGTTTCTCAGGCTCCCATTGCTCGGTGGGACGAACGCCAGGAACTGATACATGCACTGTGGAAGAAGAAGGGGACGGGAACTCAGTAGTGCTAAAGGAGAGCGAAAGGGCGTCCTGCTTTGCAGGAAAGACAAGGGAAGATGCCCGGGGACTGGAGCAGCTCCTGCTGCGGGGCTTCCCGGCGTGCCGCTCCAAGGTAAAACCCAAGCGAAGCCACCTAACAACGCCGCGGG
>VYXH01011093.1:245247-260381 GCA_013397275.1 Burhinus bistriatus | reverse complement strand
TTTTTTTTTCTTTTTTTTTTTCCCCCTCCTGCCTTTCTTCGAAACTCCTTGTCGCCTGTTTTGTAGGAGAACCTGGGTTTTGCTCGCTCCCCGCAGCCGGGGCTCGGTCCCTCTCCCCCAGGGCCGGCAGGTAGAGGGGGTGCCGAGGGGCTCTGCGCCGCCGCCGGCTCGCTGGGAAAGACGTGGGCAATGGGATCGCTGCGTCTGTGCGTGATTTTCGGGGAGTAGGGGGGGGAGAGAAAAACGGGAGGTTATGTCCTATTTTATTGTATTATATTTATTTTCTCCGCCGCCATGGTGGGGAAGGAACGATCCTTGAAATTCCCCAGTGGCGTCCCCCCCCGCCCCCCGCGCACCGTGGAGATAAAGACCCGGATAAGCGGCTTGGGGCCATTGCCTGCCCCTTTTGCTCGCCCACTCCTCTTGCACGCCTGCCCCTGTCCTGGGCCATGGCAGAAGCACGTTCAAGCCCTGCTGCCCATCCCAGGCAAGGCTCCTCACCGGTGCTCTGGGTGATGGACCCCTCGTCCCACCATGAAGAGCCTTCAGCCGGTCTTCCTGGTGGGAAAAGGGGGCTCGCCAGGCCTGCCCCCACCCCACTGCCACTGCTTCGGTCCCTTTTCACCCTGGAGGAATGGGGCGAGCTGGGGCATGGGGTGCCCGGCACCGCCAGCGGCTAATGATTAACCCCACGCCCCACGTCCCCAGCGCCATTTTGATCGGGGCGGGAGGGTGGTTCCGGTCCCTTGCTCCACGACCGCCCCGCAGGGACCCCCTCGTCCTGGCTGGGACCCCCGTGAGGGCATCCCCATGGTGGGCGGCTGCGGTTCGGCCTGGGGTAGGGGTTGGGGCCGTGTCTCCGCTTCCCCTCTCCCAGCGGCACTGATGCCCCAAGGGCAAGTTTTGGGGCTCCGTCCTTCAGAGGGAGGTGGTGAGATGAAGGCAGCGTCTCCATTGCCGTATTTCCGTATGACGCCCTGGCGATCTGGCATCCACAGCGGCTGTGAGCGGTGGTCGCGGATGTGGGGGGTCAAAATAGGGGGAAAGGGCCATGCAGCACCTTCCTCCTTCCCCTACGGTGGTCCTGGCTCGGTTCCTCTTCCCGTAATCCCAGGGCTGCTGGAGCCCCTGCCCCTCCGTGCCGGGTTCGAGTGGGTTATCTGAAGTTGGAGGGTCGGGTGGTGGCTCTTCAGAAAGGTGTGGGTTATCTCTGGGGCCCGTCCCCGGGGTGGGAAAGGGTGGCAGCTCCCTGTTTGGTTTGGGGGGAGGGCGAGGTTTGCTTTCTCTCCACCTTTGTAGCCCCGGCTGCCGGGTGGGATTAGGCAGCAGGGCTGGTGCTCGCCCCACACCTCGGCCATGGCCATGACCAGCCCCGTGTCACCTCTCATCCTCCTTGTGGGGGATGTAGGGATGCAGAGCCCCACCATGGTTGGAATCACCTTCATCCCATGACACCATCCTTGCTGCCCTTCAAAGGGAAGAGGGGTTTCTCACCCCAATTTGGTCCCTGGGGCAATGCCACCCCACCGCTGGTTTTCTCCGGGGTGGAGGCAGCTGAGGGTGGGCCTTGGGGGTGGCTGATCGGAGATGTCATCCCTTTGCCATAAGACAATCCTGCGTCCCTTTATGGACAATGGGGTCCCTGGGATGGCGGCTGGAAAGCCGCAGGGCTGGAGCTGAGCACCAGCTCACCCGTGCTCCGTGCGTCACCCGCTCAGCCCCCGACAGCCACGGCAGGACTTCCAGTGCAAACCCACCCGGGGTGAAGCGTTANCTCCACAAATCACTTTTCAAACAAGAATGGAAGGTGGGAGCTATTTGTTGTAGAAAATTTTATTTGATTTGAGTCAGGTGGAAATAGATCCTTTGCGGAACTTATGCTCAGTTTTTCCCTTTTCTCTGCTTTTCCAGCCACCCTGCCCNAGGGAGGTGGTGAGATGAAGGCAGCGTCTCCATTGCCGTATTTCCGTATGACGCCCTGGCGATCTGGCATCCACAGCGGCTGTGAGCGGTGGTCGCGGATGTGGGGGGTCAAAATAGGGGGAAAGGGCCATGCAGCACCTTCCTCCTTCCCCTACGGTGGTCCTGGCTCGGTTCCTCTTCCCGTAATCCCAGGGCTGCTGGAGCCCCTGCCCCTCCGTGCCGGGTTCGAGTGGGTTATCTGAAGTTGGAGGGTCGGGTGGTGGCTCTTCAGAAAGGTGTGGGTTATCTCTGGGGCCCGTCCCCGGGGTGGGAAAGGGTGGCAGCTCCCTGTTTGGTTTGGGGGGAGGGCGAGGTTTGCTTTCTCTCCACCTTTGTAGCCCCGGCTGCCGGGTGGGATTAGGCAGCAGGGCTGGTGCTCGCCCCACACCTCGGCCATGGCCATGACCAGCCCCGTGTCACCTCTCATCCTCCTTGTGGGGGATGTAGGGATGCAGAGCCCCACCATGGTTGGAATCACCTTCATCCCATGACACCATCCTTGCTGCCCTTCAAAGGGAAGAGGGGTTTCTCACCCCAATTTGGTCCCTGGGGCAATGCCACCCCACCGCTGGTTTTCTCCGGGGTGGAGGCAGCTGAGGGTGGGCCTTGGGGGTGGCTGATCGGAGATGTCATCCCTTTGCCATAAGACAATCCTGCGTCCCTTTATGGACAATGGGGTCCCTGGGATGGCGGCTGGAAAGCCGCAGGGCTGGAGCTGAGCACCAGCTCACCCGTGCTCCGTGCGTCACCCGCTCAGCCCCCGACAGCCACGGCAGGACTTCCAGTGCAAACCCACCCGGGGTGAAGCGTTATGGGTGGCAAAACCCCGACAGCCCAGGGCTGGACCCCACATCTCCCGGGGAGGAGTTTTCCATGGGTTGGCCCCCTTTCTCTCAACGAATGCCAAAGGCTGTGGTCGTCGTAGAAGAGATGCTGGAGAAGCTGTCGTAGCTGGAGGGTGGAAAAGCTGGACGGCTGCAGGTCTGGGAAACCCTTTGCTCCGGGAAGGTGTTTATCAGGGCAGTTTGACAAGACTTATGGAAAAGGCTGTGACCTGTCAGAGCTCCGGCACTGGCCCCACGGGGCATTTCCCGCTGCTCCAGCTCTCCGGACTTGTGTCTCGCTGATCTCCGGCAAAGAAAGGAGCAAACTTGCAGCTAATCNAAAAAAAACCAAACAAAAAGAAAAGGGGAGAGAAAGGGGCTTGTGAGAGAAAAGCACTTTTCCTTTCTGATTTGAGTCAGATCGGCCAGAAACAGGATTTTCCCCTTTAAATCTCAAGAGGTTGGTGCTAGAAGGAAGGTGAAATATAATAATAAATGAAACCAAAAGCAGGGCATGTCCAGGGGAGCATTTCAGAAGAGGAGGAGATGTTCCCCTTGTGTGGCTGTCAGGCACCCCGCGATGAGCAAGGGGGCTGGGGGAGCACCGAGGCTCATCTGCTGCTCCCACCTTGCTGCACTTTGCTCTCCAGGTCTGATGAGCCAAAGCAGCTCCCGGGCACCTTGTTGTTACCTGGAGCTGGGGAACCCTGCTGGGATCACCTACTGCTTGTCAGTCGGGTCACTGTCCCTCTGGGCTGGGCTTGACCTCCCAGTAGATGAACTACCCCACTGCCAAGTCATCTAATCCACCCCATCGCTCCTGAGCCTCCTGGAACCACGTGTGGCTTCATGCCATGGTCTCCCTTGGGTGTAAGCATGGTCCTCAGTGGTGCAAGTCCGACCCCTGCCCTCTTGTGAGAGCTGTCCCTGGGCTGTGATGATGGAAAGTGAGGTGGTGAGAGCAGACCCAGGTTTCCACAGTCCTGGAGCTGCTTCTAGAAGGAAGGTTGCCAGCATGGTCAGGAAGGAGATGGCACTACCCCTGCTCCCTGCCCAACACGTGCAGGACAGGAGCTGGCTCCTAATGGGCTTTCCTGCAGTTGTGAGGAGCACAAGGTGCTTGTGAGGTGGAAGGGGTGGCCCGTGCTCAACTCCATGGTTGGGTTGGCTAAATTAAAGGGTGGGGAGAATGGGGGGTGTCAGCCCTGCCATCGCCTGCTGGGTGCAATCACCCGTCCTCAAGGATTTGGGGAAGGCAGTGCCTGTCTCAATGGGCCGTACCGACCATGAATTCAGCGCTGCTGTCTGATGTTGGAGGGTCACTTGGACTTGCGGCAGCCTTGAGTGAGGTCAGGACCTGGTGAGGAAGCTGCTGGGAAGAGAGATGGACAAAATCCACAGCCTGTCCCCTGGTTTAACCCCTTGCCTACCTGTTACCGGAGCCCCAAGGACAGTTGTGTTGAGGCTGGTGAGCACCCAGTGGGGACAGAGGCTGTCATGGGTGATGCAGAAGATCCTGGTGCGTGTGGCTGGGGATAACCTCAAGCCAGCTCGTCCTTCGTTGCCTCCCTTTCCTTGGGTGGGCTATGCTGCTGCAAGCTGCGAAACGAGAGCAAACGGCTCCCCTTGCGCCCTCTAAGCCCAGTTCCTACCCCACAGGCAGTTTCTCAACCCTGTGCTTGGTGCACCTCCCTTCTGCCCAGCCCCAGAGCTGGGCGGGGGGCTCGCATAGGAAGGAAACAGCTCCAGCATCTGGGATTAGATGGTATCAGGATGGTGCTGTTCCCCCAGAGCTTTTCCTGGTGCTTCAGATCCTCAGTACCAAGAACGGCACTTCCCCAACCCCTTCAACGGAGCGGACATAGGTGCCATGGTGTTCCTCTGACTTTATTCTGGCAGGGATTTTGCTTCTGGTATCACAGGGAGAAGCCGGGCCAAGGATTTTTAGGTGTGCTCCAGCTTTCTGGAGCTGTTTCAATCCTGCTCTGTCCCTGCAGCATCCTGTGTGCTGTGTCCTGCATCTCAACGGGTCTGAACCCCTTCGGCCTCATCCTTGTCATGAATGTGGCTGTGCTGGGGCGGTGACTAGATGGTGGCTCTCTGTTGGACCAGGGATGGGATTTCTTGCTCCTTGGTGGTCCAGCAGCTTGCACAGCCCAGTTGGAACCAGGGCGATGATCTTGCTCTCCAGATGTGGTTTGTCTTGGGGCCAGGAAGGAGCCCTGCTCCAGTTGATTTATTAGTAGAAATGTACAAGTCCACAGCACAGCTGTCGAGGAGCGATTCGTTTCCTTGGGCTGTCAGGAGTTGCATGCAATGAATGAATTCAGCTTTTCTGCAGGGAAAGGGGAGATAGCAGCTTTGGAGTTTTGCTTTTGCAGTTTAAAGTCACTCCTTGGGTGCTCGGAGGAGATGGAAATTATTATGGCCTTTTCTGGGGTCCTCCTTGTGCCCAGCACGCTCCGGAGAAGAAGGCCATGCTGCTGAATGTGGCCCCAGGTATGGGGACACCACGGACACGAGCTCAACGGGGTAGTGCCGTTTTCCAAGGCTGTGCCCGTGTTTGAGGACAGGCTTTGACCTCACGGTGTTGCAGTGTGAAGGTTTTGCCCTGCCTACCTCTGCCAGAGGGTGACGGTGCAAGGGGACTAGGCAGGCTTTGCACGGCCACGCGTCGGAAGAGCCAGGATTCACAACGCTGGCAGGAGCCTTTGGTCCTCACCCATCCTTCGCTCCGCCAGCTGAGCAGGGAGCTGAGCTCAGGCCTCTGCCAGGATCAACGGTGCAAATAAGCGTAGAAATGGAGCAGGCTGGTGTGATCCACCGAGGGCTCGGTGACTCAGTCCCTTCTTCCCCTTCCTGAGCTGCTCGGTCCATGTAACGTGCTCTTGTGGGCAGTCCGAAGTCACGGCTCTTCACTCCCTCTTGGGTGGCCGGGATGCTCTGCCCTCTGGGATCCTCCTGGCTTTGCAGAAGGGTTCAAAAACGCCCATGCGTTCCGCAGAGGTGTGCCAAATGCTGTGCAAAATTCATTTTCGAAGCGTGCCAGCAAGCCCCGAACAGGCTCGAAGGGTGTGCAGAAGCAGGTTGGTGACACAGAGGCATCGACTTGAAGGCTGGGCAAGGAGGAAGGGGCTCCCTTGATCCCTCTCGGCACAAGCCAGGATGGCGGATTGGCAGCTGGTGTGGCTGAGCCCTTCCTGGCCTCTGGCTGGAGGGATCTGGGGAGGGAGGGGACCCTTTCAGCCTGTTTTGCTTTGGGATCAGCTGGAGCCTGATGTTTTCAGGACCAGCCCGCAGATTTGCAAGTCTGATGGGCTTTCTGTCTGGCAGGTGCCTGCAGGGCCACGGGAAGCTAAGCTAGAGTCCCCAGAAAGGATGAATTTGTCCCCCTGCTTTTGTGGGAAGACCCTCAGGGACAGTCCCCAGGCAGGACGCCTGCCCACCGCCGCCCTGTGTCACGGGGGGAAGGTGGGGGCGCTCACTGCAGGTCAGATCCCGTTGTGGGAGCAGGTCCAAAGTCAGTGGGGAGCTTGCTACCGCTCAGCAGGCTTTGGATGAAACCGGTGTTACCTGTGAGCCAAAGACTGGGAAATTCGGGAGATCTCAGCTACCGTGTCTGTTACTTTATTTTTTTTTAATCCCCCAAACCCGCAGACTTCCCCGTGTGTGTGTGGGGGTGGGATGTGCACGCAAGCGCTGCTGGAAGCAGACGAGGTGTAGGATGAAACGGCTTTGGCCGAACTTTGAGCCGGTTGGAGCACAACGGCTTTGTCCCGGTGGTACAAAGGCTGATTGTTCTGCTTGGGGGAAGTTTGGCTCGGCAAGGTGGGGAGCGAGAGAAAGGGACAGTGCCGAGAGAGAAAAAAAGATTACAGGTGTGCTGTTCCTTGTCCTCCTGCGCAGCCCTCGCTGGAACCTGTTTTCCACTTGCCGACATGGGAGGGGTTGCAAATTAGCTAGAAAGCCATGGTTTGGGGTTTTTTTTTGTTTGGTTTGTTTTGTTTTGTTTGGTTTGGATTTTTGTTTTTTGGAACACTGAAAAGGCAGGTATTTAAGGGCGGAAATGAGCAGGGGACTCCGACTCCATAATAAATGCAACAGATTTCCCTTTATCGCTCTTCCTGAACGGTCTGTGGGAAGCAAACACAGTCATCTGAAACTACTCACGAAGGTCTAGGGTAGTGCATTTCTGGCCGGTGCATCATCAACTGTGAATTTTCCCCTCTCAAACCTGTTTGGTCAGCTACCTACGCTATTTTGTTCTCGTTCCCTGGTCCAGTGAGTTCTTTTATCTAACCCATCCACTGCAAATAATCACACTTACGACCGTCTTGTTAGCTGAGCCCCTTGATTAGAATATTTGCTTTTCTTGTGCTCCATTGGTGAATTACGTGAGTCACAGGGTACAGTTGGTGCTTGGGGATTGGATAACTAATGTTTACAATTCAGATGTTCTCAGAACTTGAGCTAGCATGAAAACTCTCAAAAAACCCCCATGGGCTGTTTACCACATCAAAGAGGTTCAGCCCCTTCCAAGCTCAGATTGAAACTCAAACAAAGAATCTTTCATTAAGTTCAGAAATGCTTGGAGAATTCTTTGCAAATTATTATTTTAATTTATTTATTTTTTTTTTAACCTGATGGGGTCCTTCAAGTTTCCAACAAGGACAGGATTTGCAAGTATTAAAATGCATTTAATGATCTTGCTCTTCGTAGTATTTCCAGTACAAGCAAGAGAAGAGAATGGTAAGAAACTGGTCCCAGTATAGCTGCTCCGAAAATGCAGGTACTTATCACTTGCAGGAGAAAACAATATTATCCACCAGTTATCATGTCTATCGCATGTAAGGCAGTTTGTTTTATGGATCTGAACCCAGCCCTGAAGAGTGCAGAGATATGTGGGTACCTGCTCACCGGCCAACTCAGCCCATCATTTTAATGCTGCTTGTACAACATTGTCATTTTCCATTTTGCTGCTCCTCAAGGACAGTTTGGGGAGCTGAACCCAGGGGTGGCTGAATATATTCAACTGAAAATCCTTCTCAGGAATAGAAGGTTTGATGGTGGTCTCTAAAATGTGGAAATGACCCAAGTTTGTTAAGTTGGATGAAAAAATTGGGGCATCTCCCCTTCCCAACCGATCGTTCAAAATGCCGTTGTTTTAGAACGTAATGTTTCATTCTGAGCAGCTTTCAGTATTTGGTGTTTTTGTGGTTCTGCGTCGTGCTTTTGGGAGAACTCAAAATCATCAGCTTGGCTTGACTGACATCACCTCTGGGACACAATGAGCATCACAGACCTCGTGTTTCCCAGGGGCTGGCAAGCCCCAGGCTCCAAAATGCTCTGGCTGGAGCTTCTCCAGGGCTCGGTGCCTTCTCCACGGGAACTGTCAATTGCCTGTTATTGGCCTGTGCCATCATCTGTCGCGCTTAATTAACAGCAATTGGCAATTCTTTTCTATACGGGGAAAATGCGGAAAGAGAGGGTTGAAGCTGAGGGAACGGATCTTGAGGAAAGTTTTTGAGGCTTTCTGCTCTCAGGCTGACAGAAGGACCCTCCTAGCAGCCCAGATGCTAGGGAATACGTAGGGTGGCATGCGTGGCAGAAGGGGCTGCAGCAGGTGGACCTGCTCCAACGTCCCCCTCGGTCCCTGATCCGGGCAGTACCTTCTTGGCCTCGTACTGTGCTAGCTGCTGTGCAAGCTTGCAAGAAAGAACTTGGCCCAAAGACCTACTTGTTCAAAAACAATGTTTTTGCCTGCCTTAGGGTTTGTTTTGTTTTGCTAACTGGTTTGGTGAGGAAGTTGAGGGCCACGAGGACGGTGGGATTTGCTGTCCGCACGTGAAACCTGACCTTGCTTTTCCCAGACGTGCCACGGGGTATTGGGTCTGCCTTGCGTGCCGTACTGGGAAGAACAAGCTTTTTGGCCCGTTTTACTGCTTGCTGAATGCCAGGAGGACTTCACAAGCCCCAGCAAGCAGCGGATGACTCACTCCGCCTTTGTCAGACCCTGCCCTGGGAATGAGCTTCTTTTCTTCTGATCGGAGGAGGCGAGGTGATGAGTGTGAGCTTTTAGCTGGTTTGAGTGAGGCGGAATGAATCCCACCCATAACCCAGCTGGGGAAGCTCCTTATGAGCTCTAACAGCCTCTCCCATGTCACACTCGGTTCAGGACCCGTGGCACGTAACCAGAGGGGAGCTGGAAGGCTCAAGGACAAGCCCAGCAATAGCTAGAAACAGGTGGATAAAACTGTCCAGGTTATCCTGGGGAATGGTGACATCTGAGAGCCTCCATCTTCTGAGATTCAGGGGAGAGGGGGTGCTGGAGCAGAGGCTGCAACCAAGAAGGAGAAACGGAGTTGGAGGTGGGCCTGCTTCTAGTTGATGGTACCAGCAGGGGCTACATGGTTATCCAAATTCAACTTTTGATTGTATGCATGCATAAACCAGGGACACACTTGAGTTCCTGCGTGTTTTGGCTGGGGCTGAAGTAGCTCCAAGCCTCCTGATCTTCCAGGAGTTGAAACAACATTAGATGGTTTTTTCATCTTTCCAGACAAACCATCCAAATGGCTGTACCAGCTCACACCAAAAGTCTACCCAGCTCAGCCTCCTGCCTCCAACAGTGGGTGCCCACTTAGCTTGACGGAAAACCTCCAGTTGGCTTTGACGGGCTTGACCCCAGCCTTTGCTAAGCAAGAGCAGCTCAGAAATAGAAAGCTGTGTACGAAGGCACAACTCCCTGAAGTCCTCATGTCCTCCTCTCCCACACTTTAAAAGAGCTGCCCTCCTGCCCAGGCAGTGCAGGGAGCAATGGATGAAGACAGACGTCTGTCCCCATTTCCCCACCGGCCTTCAGGCTCCATCCAGTGCTAAGGTTGTGCGTGGTAGTTTGGCAAAAGGGGAAACCAGTGTGGAGCTACACTAATGTCAACCTGGGACCCGCCACCTGCATCTAGACCTGCCTAAGACCAGGTGGGCTGAATGGCCACTGTGTTCAGTAAGGCCTAGAGATGGTGTAGCTGGGCCAGAGCTTTCTCCAAGCTCAGTGCCTCCAAGGTCTGCCCTGCTAGTTATGTTTCAGTCCATTTATGGCTTTGTTTTTGGAAAGGTTTCTCCTTGCTCTCTTGAAGCCTGCTGAAGCCTGGCTGCTCCAAACTGCTCCTCTTCCAGGCACTTGACCTTGGAGTTGGAAGAGGGTGTTTTTTCCTGGTTTCTTTGGCCTTTGGGATTGCTGACTGTAGTGGCATGATTTCTGTGATAAATAACCAAGGTAGATTGCCTCCAAGTGAGTCTTTATCAGTTGTTGGAGGAAAGGAATAGCAAACAGAGACAGCAAGTCTGCTGGAAATGTTGCTGCCTGCTGGCTCAGCCAGAGGCCAGCCAACCTCCCAGCTGCCCACATCTGTCTTGATGGTGACTCTTGGCCTCAAGAAAACCCCTCGTTTCTGAGAGGTAATAATTACCTTGGGTCGTTCAAACACAAGGGCAGAAGATTACCAGAGTAACCCTCCAGAGCAGTGTGGCTCAGCTCCTGGGCCATCCATGAGGTCCTGGCAGAAACCTGGAGAAAGGGTTTATCTTTGTGGCCTTGTCCTGCTCCAGGAGCTGCTCTTGCAAGTGGAAAGGTGTGAAAGCTTCAAGATGGAAAGCTGGTGGGATAGATCACCTCCAGCCGTCTTCTCCAAGAGAGAGCTTGCACAGACACTTCAGCTTACATGCCCGCTTTCCGGGTGGCCAAAGCTAGTGAAGATGAATCTTGGCCCACCGCTTGTCACGCAGACACGGCTGAACGCTTCGAGGGCAGCACTGGTTTCTTGGAGTTGCTCCTAATCTCTTTGAGATAGCACAAGCAGAGGAGTCCACCCAGGGCCTTCTGCAGCCCAGCACCCACCTACATAAGCACGGAGCTCGTCTCTGCTGCCCACAACGGTGCTTCGTTATTTACAGCAGCTAAACATTTGGCCCTGGGTGTACTCGAAGAGTCCCGGGGGTTTCTTTGCTAATCCCGTTTTGCAGAGAGTTCCAGAAGACTTGAGGAACAAACAGAAAATAACGTCGATCGAGGTCAATATCAAAACCAAATCATCAGAGAAACAAATATTTACTCAGGTCAATATTTAACTAGGAGACAATAAATGCTGATATTGAACCAAATCTGTATATAAATACAGTCTATTTATAACGTGTGCCTTTAAAGGGGTACTGCCAGGTACTTGCCATGGTTTTTGATTGATGATTATCCTCCCCATTGTTTGCTGATTCCCTTGGAGGCTGGAGTTTCATGCAGGTGCATGTATGAGAAAAAAGCTGTACTGCGTAATCCCAGGGCCCGGACAACGGGCGCGACCGTTGTCCCACGCTTGGCTGTGCCCGGGGAGGGTCCCTCACCCTCAGGAGGGGACCCCCTCGCTCCGGGAGTGGGTGCCCTGCCGTTCCCCCATTCCTTGAAGCCCCACCTCACAGGGCTGTGCCGCCGGCTGACCCGCATGGGAAAAGCTGGCGTTTTGCTTGCACCCCTCTCCCGAAATACTCCCAAAAACTGGGGACCGGCGCAGCGTCGCGGCTGGGGCTGGCTGCGAGCAGGAGCTGGAGATCCAGCTGGGAAGGGGGGTAAGGGGGCTCGATGCCCCCCAAATCGCAGAGCAGGATGAGGAGGGGAAACTGCGGCCGGGCAAGGGCTAGCGCAGGGCTGGAAGCTGCCAAGTGCTGAAGAAACTTCTCCCCCCCCTTGGCCCCTCCTGAGACCTTCCACCCTCCCCCCTCCCAACCGCTCCCTCTGCCAACTTTACAAGCTCATTGCCTGTTTAGCAAACATTGATTTCTCTCCTTGTTCTCTGCTGCTGCCCGTGTGGTGACAACATCTGATGTTTCTATGGCGGTTTGTTATTTATCAACTTCAGATTAGAAAGCGTTTAATCATGGGAAAGACACGTCCCGCCTCGGCAGCCTGCAGTGCCTAGCGTTCTTCTAACGATGCTCGCGGTTAATCGCTGGCAAAATGGCACGGTTGGCTCAAGCGCCGGTTTTTTTCTGTGTCCTCCCAAGAAAAGTTTGTCTCGGACTCTGCGTGTATTGATCGACGTCCTGATAACACCTCACCCTGCCTGAAGGAGGGGTAGAGGTCTCCAAGGCAGGAGGTTCCTGCGGGATTTATGAAAATTGGCAGATGGTAGAGGGGGGAGACTCGTACCAGTGCCTATTAGCCACAGGAGAACCCACTCAGTGGAGAGTTGGAGGAAGCAGGGCTTCATCGTCCGCTTTCTTCAACGAGCAACTGGCTGCAGGGCTGGGGTTTCTGATGGTTTCACAGTGCTGGGTGCTTCACCACATGCAGCTCTTTCAGAGGCTGCTGAGGTTATCTTGCCCTCCAGGGAATTTTGGTCGCCAGGTCCCAGTGCTGAGTGTAACATGGTCCTGCTGGTCCAGTGACACAAAACTGGTGTCCATTGGCCTTGTCTGGAGCGGACAAAGTGCTTGTTCTAACTCCTTTCCTTTTTCTGCTTGGTTTTTTTTTTTAGGCTTTCTTTTCTCTGGCAAGTTGAAAAGACCCTCCTCCGTGGTCAGAAATACATACTATGACTTTGAGGGGAAAATACCACTGGAGTTCAGTGCTTTTATTGTATGAAAGGCTATTCTTACTGGCTTTCCCTTCCTGGCCAAACCAAAGATCCCAGTTTGGACACCTCTTGTCCTGGTTTGACACCTTTAAACTCACAGAAGTGTTGTTGATGTCTGCGTTGCCTTTATTTCCCCTGTGCTCACTTTTTCCCCTGAGCTACTGACCTCTGACTCCTACGACGGCCGCTGGAGCCCTTGTCGATGAGGTTGGTGGAGTCTGGGGCATGCCCGCCTCCACACCTTGTATCTCATCCTCGTCTCCGGTGATTGCAATGATGGCATTGCTAGTGACCATAGGGGAAACTGGGCCACCAAACCCACTAAAGACCTAGTGGCTCTTCAGCTAGAAGGCCCTGGAGGCTTTCTCCATCAAGTCACGGTGGGTATCTCTTGCAGTATTGAGATGAACTGAGCTACCTGGCTATGTGATAAGTTCAGTCTGTCTCAAAAAGGGAAGAAAATGGTTAATTCCCAGCCTGTGGCTGGCAGACAGGGAGGAAGGGATGGGCTGATCTTTCCAGGTCATTGCTGTTTCATGTGAGCCCACGGCAGTGTCCTCAGCTGTCCTCTCCGGAGCCACCCCAGGCAGGGCTGCAGCCTGCTGCCAGGAGCCGCTTGGGGCTGGACAAGGAGTCTGCAGAGACCTGGTGTCTACCAGGCTTCCTCCTGGTGGGGTCCACTTTGCCCTCAATTGCTTCCTTTGTGTTTGTGCTGCTTACCATGGCAGGTCCTGAATGCAGACAGCTGCCACAGCAGAGGGTTTTCTTGCTCTCCTGGTGTGATTGACCCCAAAATGAGGGATTCAGCAGCTGGACCACCCCTTGTAGGCTCAAGCATTACCTGCGAAGGAGCTTGGCTGAAGTATGCAGGTGCTTCTGAAGCTGTTTCTTCCAGCTGATAGGGGTGATGGCACACAGCTTTCAATCCCCAAACCCTTGTAGCTCTGACCTGAAAATTTCATGTTTAAGCATCTCCTCATGCTTCCAGGCATGAAGACCACACGGAAACCAGTGGGTCTCCAGGGATGGGAGCTCTCAGCATCCCCAGCCTGTTTGGCACCCATCCTCTCAAGGTCGTGTGGCTCTGTGGTCTGTTGTGGCCTCGCAAGGAGCATCCTCCATTGAGATGCAACTCCTAGAATATGATCACCCCAAAAATGGGAAAATGGAGTCCATTGAGTTGATTTTGCTGTCTTTCTGTGAGAGAGAGGGAAGCCTGGGCTGGTTTGAAGCCTGGGTTGGTTCCTAGCCCTTGCTGGTCTGCCTGACCAGCCTGACAATGATCCCAAACTGGGAGGGTGAGAAAGGGCTTTACCATAATCTTGTTGAACTGGAGAAATGGTAGAGGTTAGGGTGAAACCTGGTGGTTGTGGTGGAGAAAATGGACACACTGGAAGCGAGCAGGCAGCAGCAGCTGCAGGAGAAGGACATGGAATGAGAATGGAGCACAGGCTGATGCTGAACCCACAGAAGGCAGATAAATACTGCTTTGGGATTTGGAGATAACTCTTCTTTTTAAACTTACTTGGTGCTGGAAGACTGTGGCCTGTTTTGGGCACTGACCTTGGAGAAAGGATCCAGGTCTGGGTGAGAGATCTGAGAAGAGCCCTCAGCCCTCTGTGGAAAGCTGGGGGGGAATCGAGGCAGAAGAGAGGCGTGCGGGACATTTGCAAGCACGCTGTAGTGCCTACGGGGAATGATAAAGGAGATTTAAGTCCTGGCAAAGTCTTTCCACCTTGGAGATTACTAGGCACAGGAATGGGCTAGCTGAAGGCAAACTGCAGAGAAGGTCCCTGGGGTGGCCAGGGGTGGCTGGGGTACCAGCTCCTGTGCCTGAGGAGGTGGGATGCCCCCAAGTTCTCTGTTTGTAGGAGCCTGGCAGTGGTGTGATGCTGAGAGCTTCACCTCGGAGGGGCTGGATCTAGCTTGTGGTGCTGCCACACTTCTGCCAGGAAGCATGGTCCATCCGGGCTGTGGTGGCACGACTGAGGCTCTTCCTGAGGAAAGCTTCTTGTATTCTTGCTCTTGCAGATGCCACGGCCTGTGGCACGGGGAGTTTGTTAGGTGTTGGGCAGAGGAGAGGAGTCGTGCCTGAGGCCCTGGGCATGCAGCTCAGCATGGTGTCTCCTGGCTATCACCGCACCTTCTGGTGGGTGCCCATTCTGGGGAGGGGGTGCTGGGTCTTGGCACAGCCCCAGCCCCAGGTGTGCACCAAAAAAACCCTCATGCGTGACTTGAGTCAGTGAGTGTTGTGGGCTCAGCCCTCGATTGCCTGCGCTGGTGGTTTCCAGCCTGTTCCCAGGACACAGCATGAATGTTTCTGCCTACCCTAAGGTAGCCTTTGTAGCTGGGAGCCCCATGGGAACCGGGAGAACTTACTGGTTTGACTGGGCTGGAAATCTCTTCAGGTCTTTGCACCATGCCTCAAAGCCTCCTCTGGAAAGCTCTGTGTTTCTTTCGCCGTGAGAAGCCCAGAGTTCACCAAACCTCGCAGCCAGGCCGGGATGCTGCTCTGATTCTCTGAGAGGCCACCCTCCTTGGGCAAGCTCCAAAGGCCGTGGCAGATCCCACTCTGCCTCTCGGCGAGGATTAAGACATAAAAACAGAGACTGGCTGTGTGAGCTGGGAACTGAGCCCCCGCTCATCCCTGCAAGCGGGATGCTCCGTCCCTCCTCCCACCCCGCTCCGGGACAGCAGATGTTAAACAGGAAAGAAAGACCAAAAA
>VYXH01011093.1:187166-224096 GCA_013397275.1 Burhinus bistriatus | reverse complement strand
GTGGGAGGTGTCCCTGCCCATGGCAGGGGGGTTGGACTAGATGGCCTTTAAAGGTCCCTTCCAACCCAAACCATTCTATGGTTCTATGACTGGGGACAGAGGCGAACTGGGAGCGCTGAGCCAGGGCAGTGGGAAGGCATGGAAGGCACCGAGCTCAGCTGGTGCGTGACCCAATGCATGGAGCGTCCTGTCCCTGCCCACAGCCCCATCCGCAGCCGCCAGCTGGGCAAACCCCCCAAACAGCAAGTCGGGGGGTGCCAAACCAGCTGAGGGCTGGCATCCCTGCCGGTGCTTGGCCTGGATGGGAGCAACATCTCCAACACAGGGAAGTGCTGGCAGCACTGATTTCACACTGATTTTGCCTTGCTGCAAGCAGCCGGTGCAGCGGGAAGGGAGCAACTGGGAAGCCCCAGCCTTGGTGGCTTTTGCAGCCCCATGAGTACATCCCATCAGGCCCCGTCCTCCGTGGGGGCACATCAGAGTGCTCCTTGGTGAGAGAGGTGGGGAAGGGCAGGGACATCCCCCTGCTTTTCAGTGACAGGACCTGATATAAACTGAGCACCGCCAGCACCCGTGACCACAGCATCAGGCAGCAGGGTGGATCCTTCACCCTCCTGGTCCTTCCCTTGGCCAGTGCACGGTCCTTCCTGGGCACATGGGAGTAGCAAGGAGGCTTCCTACAGCGTGCCAAAACAATGCTGTTCCCACAAGTAACCGAATCGCGTGCAGGAGGGCTCACCTGAACCCGCTAATCCTGTAATCCGTCACCAAGGAGACCCAAACATTAGCTGGCATAGAGGGAAGCAGAGGGGCCCAGGAGCGGGAGAATTGGTTCCTGACACCCCTGCCAACTCCTGTCACTTTTTGGCTCACCTCGATGCTCCCGCCAGACAGAGCAGGACCAGGAGAAGGACTAGAAAGAGAGCTGCTCTGCTCCTCCAACAAACAGCTCCAGCACCTTCCTTGCAACCCATCCCATCCGCCAGCTTTGCAATCCATTCCCACTCCAGTTCCTCTGAGCCAGGCATCGGCAGCATTTAACCATCCCCGCTTCCCAAATTGCCTTTCTCAAGGGTGTCTCCATGGCACCACGAGGGTGGGAGGTGTCCCCTGGGGCTGGCGTTGGTTTGAAGAAAATGGGCACCTCGAAGTGCTAGGGGGTGGTGGTGGCACGTGTCTGCTCTGCCCTAACCCCATCGTGGGTGGGTTGGAGAGAGACATGGCTGGTGCAAACTGGGTAAGATTTTGGTGAAAAAAAATCCCCGCTGGCACCAGGAAGAACACGAGGTCTCCAAGGTAGATGGAGAACTGCCCCATTGAAGCTCAGATCTATCTCAAGCACCAGAAAGGTGGTAAAGGGGGACACAAACCCTGAGCTGGAGAGCGTTAGAGAGCGCAAAACACACAGGGGGTCATTTACTTCCCTCCAGCTACCTGGAGAGGCATACTGAGCCCAGGCTTGTCACCTGGGGTCCCTGCACAGCCAGGAGGGGACATGTGCCAGGAGAGGACGATTCTACTCCCCTTGCCGCACCATTCACCTTGTGGACACACCAGTCTTTCTCCCGTGGCTGCAAAGGGGGCAGGGGGAGGAGAGCAAGCTCGTAGGTAGTTTATATGAGGAAGGATTAATCCCACTCTGCACTGGAGCCTCCTTTTCTGCTCCCACCATCTCCCTCTGACTCTCCAGGGCCATAGGGTGCTCCAGCCCCCGCAGCCCATCCTGGGCACTGGCAGGGATGCCCACGGAAGCTCCCACTGGACACCAGTTCAGCTGAGCCAGCGCAGAGACCGTGTCACTCATTGCAGTGGTGAACTGCATTTTTTCCAGTGGTTACGTTTATCTCCGTCTCTGTTGGTCTCTCCTTCTGTACTGCAGCCCTGGATCACCCGGGCTGATTTTTGAGGAAAGAACCTGCAAAAGAGACAGCGGCCAGGCGCAAGGGCAGGGATGCTGGCGCAGCTCCCGGGGCTGCCCCCGCCGTGAACCGAAACGCAGAGTGCCCGGGCAGAGCGGTGCCGGGGAGCTGCAGCGGAGGGGGAGGCCTGTGCAAACAGGCATGGCGGCAGAGCCAGCACGCCTCGCCTCGCAGGAGGGGACACGGAGCCAAATATGCCCTGATCAAACAAACCAGCCACGGGGCTGCACGTCCTCCATCCCGGCGTGACGGAGCCCTGGGGGCTGTGGTTTGACAACACCGGAGGAAGGGGCGACATCCTCGCTTGAGGGCTGTGCATTTTGGGAGGGGGTCTCGCTCGCTGGGGGTGATGCCACCCCCTTCGCCCAGGACAGGTCTGCGTGCTCAGGAGGAGCCAATGCATCTGCCAGTAGCCCTGGTGTGAGGAAGAGCAGAGGCTATCTGCCTCCCTCCCACATCTCCAGCCAAGGATGAGCCAGACCTTCACCCCTGCCTCCTTCACCTTCCCTAAACTCATCCGCTTCGTCTCCCGGCTCTGGCTGCCGATGCCATTCGCCTGCGCAGCACTTGGGGCAGCAGAGCCCTGCTCTTGGCTGGAGCTTCAGCCATACATCCCTGGGAGATGGGCCAGCCCAAGGGGGAGTTTTGGCAGCGGGGACAGCAGACGGGATACTTGCCCGAGGAGCTCCTCTTCCTCATCACCCAGCTCTGGGTGCAGAAAGCTGCAGGAAGGCAGGCAGTGTTTTCCACTTGGGTCCATTCGCAGCGGAGCTGTGCGAGAGGATGCTCAGGCAAGAGGCGAGGCAGCAGCGTCGCAGAAAACAGCATTAAGAGTTGCAGCCTGAGCAGGAAGGAAGAACCCCGGTTATCAGTACAGGCTGGGGGATGAAGGGATGGAGAACAGCCCTGCCGAGAAGGACTTGAGGGTACTGGTGGGTGAAAAGCTGGACACGAGCTGGCAGTGAGCGCTGGCAGCCCAGAAAGCCCCCCGCATCCTGGGCTGCATCCCCAGCAGCGTGGGCAGCAGGGCCAGGGAGGGGATTCTGCCCCTCTGCTGCGCTCTGGGGAGACCCCCCTGCAGTGCTGCCTCCAGCGCTGGGGACACCAACAGCAGAAGGACATGGACCTGTTGGAGCGGGTCCAGAGGAGGCCACCAAGATGATCCAAGGGCTGGAGCTCCTCTGCTGGGACGACAGGCTGGGAGAGTTGGGGGTGTTCAGCCTGGAGAAGAGAAGGCTCCAGGGAGACCTTAGAGCCCCTGCCAGTCCCTAAAGGGGCTCCAGGAAAGCTGGGGAGGAACTTTTTAGCAGGACCTGTTGCAATAGGACAAGGGGTGATGGTTTTAAACTAAGAGAGGGGAGATTCAAACTAGATATAAGGAGGAAATTTTTTACACTGAGGTTAGTGAGTTGCCCAGAGAGGTGGGAGATGCCCCATCACTGGAAACATTCAAGACCAGGTTGGACAGGACTCTGAGCAACCTGCTCTTGTTGAAGATGTCCCTGCCCATGGCAGGGGGGTTGGACTAGATGGCCTTTAATGGTCCCTTCCAACCCAAACTATTCTATGATGACCAGGGACTCAGCTCCGTGTTCAAAGCCCATTGCCCCGGCTCCCATGGGTGCTCCGGGTGGGAGAGCAGTCAGAAGTATAAATTGCATAAACATGCAATACTGGAAGAGGAGGAATAGGAAGTGGAGAGAGGTCCCGGCTGTGCCCGGGGCTCAAATCACCACTGAAGCTGTCACTTAAAGCATCACCTGGGAGAGGGATGGTACCAGCAGTACACGTCCACATCAGCAGGTTTGCTCAGGCTCCTGGCAGATTTAAGGGCTTTAGGCAAAGGTGTTGGGATCATTTTCCTCCGCTGTTTCCCAGCTAGGAAAGCTGGAGGTCGGAGTGGTTCAGGGGGGTCTCAAGGCTGCCCTGGCCTTGCACCCCCAGTGCTGCCAGGGGCTGGCAGCCAGGGTGGAGTTGGTGGCCCCAGCTGTCCTGCTGTGCCATCTAGTGGGATGCTGGCCCTGCTCCCCGAGTGGGAAAATCCCTCTGGAGCTGAGGACACCAACGCAGCCCCCTGCAATACCCCAGCAAGACCCTAATTTTACATATCCCAGGACAGCAGCGGCACAACCCCACTTATCTTTTGGCAATTTCTACCCCACAGCCCCTTCCAGCCAGGGGAAGGGGGACACCAGGGCAGGTCCCCTCTGGCAGGACTAGACAGGGCACTGCCAGTCCAGCCCTCCCCACCCTGCGCTAGCACTGGGTGTGCGTATTCACCCAGGAGGGCCAGGAAAACAAATTAAAAGCCTCTAATATCATTGCTTGGCTGCTTCCAGAAGCTGCCTGGAGAGCAGCACTTAATAAGGGAACATCATTGCTCTCTCACTAATTGAATCTGCTTTCAGAGTCCACTCCGAAGGTCTGCGTTTGCTGCCTGCACCACCAGAAAACCGCCCGCGTGCATCCCTCCACCACCGAGGACCGAAGCAGAGCTGCCACCTCCAGCCAGACACCGGCAGCAAGTGCCAGGGCACAGCGTGCTTCTCATCCCCTTTCCACGGGGCAAATATGTTTGGGTAGATCCAGACAAGCAAACCTGGGGGAAAATGCAGCGGCATTTGGAGGAAAAAAGCAGCGCAGGAGGATCTGGCTCAGGCAGGGAGCTGCGACTCCTTGCAACCCAGTTAGGATTTCAGCTGGAGGGAGGTCTTGCTTTCCTAGAGCCAGCAGCGTTGCTGTGGAAGGAAAAGCTGATTTATTGGTTTTCTTATCTACAGCAGATAGAGCTTGGCTTTGAAGAGTCACTTTAAAAGCAAGAAGTCTGTTGTTAGATCTCATCAAAGTGAGATGCTGCCACTCAAAATGCTTCATTTCAGTGAGATGCCATGAGGACAGACAAACTTTCTTAGATGTTAGCGACTGTGTTAAGTAGCAGGCTTCTAGGCAGAAGGTGAATCTCTAGCCTCTTCCACCACATTGTCAGACGTTTCCTGCAGAGACGCAGCAAACTTCCCTGTTTCACGAGCGGGAACGAGACCTGCCTCACACTGGAAGCCTCAGGGCTGCAGTACGAAACATCCCATCAAACAAGAGCTTGCCAAAAAGACCACATGTGGCAGCTGCAAGGGCGACTCTTCCTGATGCCGATGGCTTCAGCTTTTTTTTGGCAAGAAGCATTTATATCCTCACTCAGCGGCTTGCTGAGCGCTCAGAGGACCCTTCCCCTGGGCTGGGCCATGGCTCCTGTAGGGCATGCTGTAATTAACGCTATCCATCACGAGCGGTGACAGGGCTCCTCGGGAAGTGTGATTAGGTTGCACCAGTTATTGCGTTACTCCTAAGGGTGTGTGTGTGTACCCCTTTTGAAAAATAGTCCCATCGTTAGATCTGGGGCATTAATTGAACATTAAGCCCCATGGATAATGCTTTCAGAGCTGACCGATCTTCTCTCCAAAGCTTTCACGCGTTTCCTGGAAGAGAAACGGAGATGTATTTTTCTTGGAGAAGGGCTCCCAGAGACCTCCCCAGACCACCAGC
Source organism: Burhinus bistriatus (assembly GCA_013397275.1). Lineage (NCBI taxonomy): Eukaryota > Metazoa > Chordata > Aves > Charadriiformes > Burhinidae > Burhinus > Burhinus bistriatus. The sequence goes on along the minus strand of VYXH01011093.1, from coordinate 218,637 downwards.
ACCATTATCCCACAAGCAGATTCAAAGCCCACCTTGNGGGTGTCTCAGAAATGCGTCAGCCTGGACACACAGAGGGTCCGGCAAAGCTCTGCTCTGAACCAGCTGGGTATGCGGCACTCAAAGCTGACCAGAACAGAGCCAAACCAGGTAGATTGACACGCATGTCGGAGCCACCTGGGTGACTCCAGTGCCTGATCCTCAGCCATTCCCAAGCCATCGCTCAATGCAGACTCACCATGGAAAACCCAGCAAGCTGCACGGCGGTGGGGTAGAGCAGGGAAGCTCTGCGTGGTCAGCAGACATCAAGGAGTTCTTGGCAGATCGTATCTCTTGGGTGAAGAGATGAGTTTTACTTCTTTAAAAGAAGTAGCGCTAACAGTCCCACCAAGACCAGCACTAGGAGAAAGCAACAGCAGCTTGCTTGAGATGCACTAATAGGGGAGACTTCAAAGATATGCTCACCCTCCACAGCACGATGGGGAAAAGGACTCCACGTACATCCCATCTTTCAGATGCTTTAAGGTCTCCTTTGCTCATGCAAAGCTTGTTTTCCCATCCCAGTCTAATCCTGCTGCTTTAAGGTTACGCCAAGGCTATAGGAGGTTTTGCAAAACATCCTGAACTTTCCTTTGAAGCTCATGTGGTCTCATGGTCCTCCAGGGCTTTCCCAATCCTCCTCTAAGAAGATTCATGAGCTCTGCCATGGAGTGAAGGGCACAGCTGTCCTCACTGGATTATACCCACAGGGAGGGCAGACTACAATTAATAACAGTCATCAGCAAGGAACAAAACAGGGGCTGGGCAAAGAATCAATTAGGCTGCATCAGAGCCGGATGGCATTTAGGGGAGGACACGGACAGCTTTGAAATATGGTCAAGGAGCTGCTGGCAGCAGCTGGTTTCTCTTAACCCCTTCCGCAGCAAGCTGCAATGGTGGAGGGGGTGGGCATTGCCTCCAGGAGCCCCCAGTCCAAGTTTGGGAAGGTCAGGTTTGGAGCTGATGTGTCCACACCCCTCTTGAATAGCTCAGGAGGAGCCAGCTAATGCATTTCAGGACAAGTAATGCAAAAACCAGACTGCAACAGGAGTTGGAGCGGCAGGAATAAGGAGTCTTTGGGGAATAGGTGGGCATCAGTCTTCAGCGAGACAGCCCCAAGGGCCAGTGCAGCTCTGGGCAGCCTTTTCCTGCAGAAATACTGACCCAGGGTGGCCTTTCCGCACAGAGCATCAAGTTCCCGCTTACCAACACGACCTCCAGAGCCACCAGGTGCTTCAGCAGGAGATGCTCAGCACGGAACACTGCTGCGCAGGCGCCGACTTCCGCACGGCTCTGGTTCCAGCGCCTGTGGTGTTTACCAGAGGCCAGCTCTCGCCAAGAGCTATACACAGCCCAGAGCTACGCATTAAATGAGCTGTTTTACTTGCAGCGGGTGACTGCCTCCAGCAGAGGAATTAGAGTTGCTCAGCAGAGCAGCCCTGCCGCTACGCTGCTGAAGAGAATCACCGTGGGAATTCACCGAGGACTTAGTGTTCAGTATTACTAGGTACGATTAAATTAGATTAACATATGCTTTGGGCAGGAAGTGAGAGTCTTTCAGAGTTTCAAAAGGAGGAGGAATTTTTGGAGAAGGATGGGTTTGTAGACCTGGGTTCACAGGTGCCCTTCGGTCCTCTGACCCTGCGGAGATAAACTCCGCTCGCTGTGATTTGGCCGTGCACGTGCGGGAGCAGGGCCTGGCTCCGTAGGGTGGGAAAACACCGGCTCCTCAAGTGCAGGGGGGTGAGCTGCATTACTGCGAGAGTTCACAGTGCCAAGAAGCCTCAGCTAATGGTTTTCAATAACGGAGCACTGAAATATTAAAGTAATATGGTCTTCATTTCAGCGTTCTTATTACGTTTGCCAGGCTCAGAAAGACACGGTGAAAAACAAAAATGACTGGCTGGTAGAATCCTATTAGACCCATTAATCACCATCAAGTACTAATAGCTGTGTACTACCTCCCTGGTGATACTAATTACCACAGCCATCAGGGGAGAGAGCAATCCAGCCCTGACCTCCAGGCGGTACGGAGTGGCTGCACAGCACTCGGCCCTACCCCAGCAGGCGATGGGACTGCTTCAAGCTCTCCTTGACTGCCAAAAAAGCTTCAGCCACCAACCGTCATCTCTCTGAACCCACACTTACTCTGCATTTCCCTCTCCAGCATGAAGGTCCCTTCACCCACCACTCCTCTACAGCATGCGGGAGCACACAATGACAGTAGCAAGGGAAAACCAGACCTCACAAACACCAGTCTGGAATACCCTCCACTTTGGATAGTGCCACCAAGACCAGTGCAGCAGAAGGCGTGCCCACTCTGGTGCCTCTACTCACCTGTGTGTGTGTGTGTCTCTGGACACAGCTCCAGGAGCCAGAACAGACGCTGCGCTAGGAGAAGCTTCAGGCATTAAACCCTCTGGAGCACCCCAGGAGATCCACCCAAGGACACAGCCAACAGGACAGAGACCTGGTCCCACCATCTCCAGGCAGGGCAGACACAGGGATATCAGCTAGAGTCAGGCAAACAGATCACCAGACAAGCTCATAGTGGTGAGGCAGGTCCAAGATTGAGCTGGGAATTCACTCTATGGGTCAAGATCTGGATCAGGCGTAGCAATGGCCAAGGACAGGCATAGCTGCAGATGAACCAGAGGCCAACACCCCTACAGCTCTGCCTGGGGAAGGAGTGGGAGCTGAGCTGAGCTTAAATAGGCTCCTGGGACCATGAGTGTGGCTGGAGGCCCCAGATGAGGATGCTCAGGGCCATTAAGGACAATTAGTGCCTTCAGGGCCCTGACAGTCAGCTGTGAGGTCTGACCAGGTTGCTCAAGGCTTGATCCAGTTGGGTCCTGGAAACCTCCCAGGGAGGAGGTGGCACAGCCCCTTTGGGGACGTGCTCCACTGCCCTGCTGTCCTCCCTGTGAAAAAGCCTTTACATCCAGCGTCTCCCACTCATGTTTCTTTCGTGTCCATTGTCTTTCGCTATCTGGCTGTGTGCTGCTGTGATAACCTGGCTCCATCTTCTCAAGCTCTTCTCCCAGGGGCTGGAAAGCTGCTATCAGGTTCCCCAAAACCATGTCCTGTCCAGCCTGGGCAAATCCTGCAGCAGGGCAAGGGCTCCAGCCCCTGGCCGTCTCTGTGGTCCTCTGCTGAAGTTGTTCCTGTTCATCAATGCCTTTCTTGGTATTGGGTGCCCAAAACTGGACAAAATATTCCAGATGTGGTCAAACAAAAGGAGGATAATCTCTTTCCTTAATGTTCATGTGTGCTTTTCCTGTAGAAGGGCCATTTTTGGGACTTTCTCCATCCATCCATCCATCCATGCATGCATGCACCCATCCTTGATCCATCCATTTTTACAAGGCAGACCAGAACAGCACATTTTTAAGACTATGTCCCCGCTGCGTGGTCCCGCTGAAACCAGCCTGGCGGGCTGCGGATCTGTGCATAGAGGCTGGAGCGGGGACAATCTCAGGTTGGCAAGAGGAGGCTGAAACAATGCTTCTCCCACTAGAAATAACTCCCTAAAGTGCTTCAAAGTATTCGATGCACTCTTATGAAAACATGTCAGTGTTTCTGAGATGGGTAGAGGCTGGCTTTAAGTGTGACAGATGTCAAAAAGTACAAAAAAGCCAAGCATTTCACATGTCCTGAATGGATTTAGACTTGGTTTTGGGTTTTTTTTGGGTTATTGTTTTGGTTGTTTTTTGGTTTTTGTTTTTTTTTTTTTTTTTTGTGTAGAATTGTAGTTAGCAACACCCCCAGCCCAGGCAGCTCTTCCCACAGTGTAGCAACAGACCCGTCCTGCTCCCGGGAGCTGGCAGAATCCTGGGGACTTTTTATAAGTCCCCTTCTAGCTGCAGATCCCCAGGGAATGGGGATGAACGGTCCCCGTGGTGCTCCCGTTGTCCCTGCATCCCCACGGCCACAACCAGCTCCCTTGCACCCTGTTGCCGCTCCCCCTGCAGGGCCTTAATGGGGTCCATCGTAACGAGGGGTGCATGGGACCCCCCCAGCCTGCACCAGAGCAAGTGACCCTCACCGCAGGCGGTGGTGGCTGGCCAAACAGCAGAGACCCTTTCCTGTTGAAACCCAAGATTGCAAACGCGGCTTTGCAGCAGCGGTGCCATTTGCTGTGTGTCCTCCATGCTACTGAAATGTAAAATAAATTTTTTTTTTTTTTTCTTTTCTTTCCAGCCTCCGCCAGTGGAGGAATCGTCAAGGTCGTATTTATATTTATTAGATTCATCTTAATGGCTCCCAGGGAGTGCTGCACTGACACCCAGAACAAATCACCGTGCCGGGGAAGGACAGGGAGAGTTACCGGAGAGTTATTTAGGAGATCAGGCACTCAGTGACCACCAGCGAGCAGGCGTGGTGAGCACGCTGCATCTGCCCTAGGAGAGCCTCCTGCTCCCCATGTCATGGTAAGGCAGAGGAGCCTCCGTGCTCGACCGTCGGCTCAACCCAGGACTGCTGGCAATGGAAACCGAAAGGCAGAGTTTCCCACTTTGTCCCAGTTCAGTTTTCTCCATGGCATGAACCGCCGTGCTGGGAAATCTTAACCGCAGCAAAAATCTGGAGGCTGCAAGAAATGTGGCTGAAGTCTTGGGGTTCAGGCAAGGCAGCGGCTTTGAGACACCTGAAGAAAGAGGTGAGCTTCTCTCCAAAGAGAGACCGGTTCCTCTTCCCAGAGGGGCTCCTGGCTGTGGCCCAAGTCCCTGGGATTTGTGGGGCTGCTGGCCATGGATGGGTAGAAGCCAAAATCACTTCTGAAAATGGGGATGAGCAATGAGGATTGTTTAGGGCTGTCGTGCGTAGAGGAGGGACACAACATCTGAATCCGCTGACTTGCTTCTGAATCTGAAGCTCTGGCCATCCACATCTGCCAAGGGAATGAGGGGTCTAAAACTCTTGTGTCTGCTTCTAGGTGTTTGTTCTGATTTGGCAAATAGGTTCCTGGACCTTTTCAGTTGTATCTTCAGCATCCCAATGCGTTCCCTCAGGGATGCTCAGTGCTACAGGGCTGTGCAACCACCCTGCTGTCCTACTGGGGCATCTATGCTACCATCTCAGCCACAGGATCACCTTGTGGGATGGAGGATTTTACAGAAGCCTCGTAACTGACTGCAATTCCCCTACAAAAGCCTAACGATGTATTTAAGGCATGTAGTGAATCGGTGTTTAAATGTCACAGAGCTTTGGCATAAGGAGGATGCTTAGCACCAGCCCATCAGAAGATCTTTTGTTATTTATAGAGGTGGCAATGGCCTTCTACAAAGGGAGCAAGACCCCTCCTTTATCAGTGGGAAAGCGGCAGAAGGACTCTTAGTCACACTTGCCAGCAGTTCAGCCTCATATTTTGGACTAAACTCAAGGCTTTTTGGTCTCCAAGGGCTTGTGCTGCCCCTAGCACTCTTCTCCTTGACTTTGCTGGAGGAGGCACCACCCAGGGTTTGTCACACCACTGCCTGGAGTCAGCTGTGTGCCAGGGATCTGTGCTCAAAGGATGACATCCCTGAGTCCTTGTTTGACCAAGGGAAGAGGAATGACAGTAGAGACAATGCACTTTGCAAAGCCTTTTAGAAGCCAAAGGCAGATGTACCAGCCAGGAGGCGTTGTCCCGTCAAACCCCGAAGTGCAAATTCTTCTCCAAAGTCCCAGAAAAGTTCAGCTTTCAGGGAATGGTGCAAAATGCAAGGAGAAGAGACAATATTCTCACTTTCTCCTTTCCCCAGGCTCCAGATCCGTCACAGGCATTGCTGTAATGGGCCACGACTCATGGGTCAGTTTATCTCTAGGGACTTTCCCTGAGGAGCTGGGTGGGAAGTGGTGGGAGCTGGGGGCCCCTGCCATGCACTGAAGCAGCAAGCGCTGCAGCTCCTGGGGTGGCCACAGCACCAGGAATGGGTGAGGGAGTTTGGGAAGGGCCAGGGAATGATGTGGGCTCCTGGCCATGACGGAAGCAGTGCTGGAAGGCCTGCAGAGGAGCCGATGGCAGATTTGGGATGCTGCAATCTCCCGTACAAAGGTGCCCGTGGCAGCTCTTTCCCCTGGAGGGGTTCACATCCGAGAGGAGACACTTGAGGTTTCAGCTTGCAGTGCTCAAAGATCAAAACCTGCCTGCAAGCCTTCATCCCAGCAGGCAAGGGGAAGAGGGGCGGGCAGACAAAGCGGGAGCAGATGGGGTGACCTTTGCATCCTGGGAGAAAAGAAGTTGGAAGTAAAATGCCAGCCCCACCAGGCTGCTTTGCATCCAAATCTGCTGCTCGCTCCTGCTGCTCTTCAGAGGTGCTGGGAGCCTGTGCTGGCCTTGGTCTGCTCCTGCTATGTGTTTCGATCGATTTATTTTTAGATTTGTGGAGGGGAAGAAAGCATTAAGTAAATAAATAACCTCCCATCCCCACCCCCAACATCTCAGATCCCGGCGAGCTCCTTGCAGACCACCAGCTCTGCAGGGTGATGGAAATCATCTCCACCCTTCCTCCCCAGCAGCGCCCTGCAAGCCATCCATCACTCTCTGGGCTCAGCCTTCAGAACAGAAGGTCTGTGGGTCGGACCAGTGGCCATCCCCCTGCTTCGTCTTGTCCCACTAAACTCAGACACCCTTGGGTTTGGCAGCCGTGCTGGGTGGGGAGCCCTGTTTCACGGAGCTGTGCTGCTCCGTGGACGGTGCTCCAGAAAGCGGCTCGCATGGAGGACCTCCTGGTTGAGATGGAGAGGGCAAGGTGGGCAAGGTGTCCACATGTTGTCCCTGGCTGTCCCTGTCCTGCCCTGCCCTCCCCTTTCCTACAGCCCCAAGAGCTGCACTGTGGCAGGGCGGAGGGACGGGCAGCTGCTTGTGGTGGTCCCCGGGAAGACCTGCGCTTCGTGTGATCGTGCTGCAAGGAGAAGCGTTTGCCTGAGATGACCGGAGCGATGCAACCAAGCCTCCCTGGCAAGAGATATTTTTACTGTAAGCCTGTGAAAAACATGCTGCATCATGACTGGCACCATGTGGGTGTCTCCTGCAATGCTGGCCAGTGGTCCTGCCTCTGCCTGCAGCGTGTTACTGGTGTCCCGACCCCTGGGACAGCTAAAGCGGGGAGTGTGGGTGGAGCGGAGACAATGGGACTGCCCGGTTCCTCCTTGTGGTGCTGATATTGCAAGTGAAAAGCTGGGTTTTCCAGGTCGCTCTGCCTGTTCTCCACATCTGCTGGTGACCCCTCCCGCCTGGCTGCAGCTCTGCAAAGCCGGAGGAGATCCGCTGATCTCCCTGCAGCTGGTCTAAGCTGTTGGTGTGACCTGGCAGAAGCCACCACAAGGAAATGAAACTAAGGTTACCACATATCCTGGTTTGAANTATTATTATTGTTAATTATCTAGTCTTATTCTATTAAATCTGTTTATATTTCAACCCCCAGGTTTCCTTATTTTTTCCCAGTTCCCCTTCCTGGGTGGGGAGGGGTCATCGGGTGATAGAATAATTGTCTGAATGACAATAAATTTTTGTGGGTTTCTCAAACTGTAACACTACTGTAGCCTGCCTTGCGATGGTGCTGGCTGCAGGGACATACCGGAGCTCTCCCGAGGCAGCGGAGCAGTGATGTTGCTTCTCGGGCACGTGTGCCTGTGATCCAGCATCTGCTCCCGTTCACGCACACCCCGGTCAACGCATGGCCCCCGTGCCGCCCGGCATCTTCCCGTGCAGACCTGCTACAAGAGTCCAGGGGAGTTTTAACTGTATGGGAAACCTGGAGAGGTGGTCTCCTTCCTCAGCTCACCGGAGCTGGACAAAGGTGCAGTTTTTAAAGGAGCCTTGCCTTGAGCGATTTGCAGGTTTTCTTGTGAATCCTCCCCACATGATGTATCTAAGGCCTATCATGCTGGTGGACAAGACCACGTGTTTCTCTTCCCATGTGCCTGGGAAGGGAGCAGCACTGCTCGGGGTTGAATGGGACTGAAGTATTGGCAACTCGCTAGGGGAGGTTTAGATTGGATATTAGGAAAAATTTCTTCAGCAAAAGGGTTGTCAAGCATTGGACCAGGCTGCCCAGGGAAGTGGTGGAGTCGCCATCCCTGGAGGTATTTAACAGAAGGGTAGACGTGGTGCTGAGGGACATGGTTTAGTGGTGGACTTGGCAGTGTTGGGTTGATGGTTGGACTCAACGATCTTAAAGGTCTCCTCCAACAGAGGTGATTCTGTGATTCTGTGATTCTATGAACACACTTTGCTTCTTCATCCCGATATTCACCTGCGCCAGCTCCAGCTCCCTCCTCCCCTTGAACTGCTGACACCAGGGTGTATCGCATCTTCCCCGAGAGGCTGCTGGCATCGCGTCGGGACCCGGGCAGCTCCCTGCAGAGCGGTTGTGTCCCCACAGCAGTTAGAAACCTTTGCTCTCTTTAAGTTGAATCACAGCCTGGTATTTATCAAGACCTAACTTGCAGACTGCATATTAAAAACAAAAATAAAAGGGGGGCGGGGAGGAGGGGAAAGTCCATCTCTGCTTGCTGGCCTGTAGGGAACGAGGGGCAGAGTCCTCCGCAGCAGCTCGCAGGTAGCGCTCCCTTATCTGCACTGCAGCTGGCTCTTGCATTGCTCTGCGCTCGCCCGGACACTGCCGAGGCAGGACAGCGTTTGCAGAGCTCAGCCAGCCTCGCCGGCAGGGTTACTCAGCAAGAACAGCCCCGAAAACAAGGAAGAGCCCAGGACGATCGCTATTAAATGGGGAAATATAAAATGCCCCGGGAGCAGATACCATTCCGCCTCATTGAATCAACATGCCTGGGAAGATTTCTGTATAAAACAGAGTTTCACAGCGCAGTCTCAACTGGCTTTTGGTCCAGAACAGAGCCGCGAGGTGTTGCTCATGTGTTTTAGGATGCTACTAGTGCAGTAAATAATAAATGGTTTGATACGAGCAGAAATTAGGGCTCGTCCCCGCTGGGGATGAGGCGGGGGGTGGTCGGCGGCACGGGCAGCGTGCCTGAGGCTGGGAGGCGAGCGGGGTCGGTCTGGGTGCCCACCGGAGTGACTGTGCTCCGTCCCCGTGGCTGGACCACGTGTCTGGGACGCAGCACAGAGCCAGACCTGCCACTCGGGGACGCTGGCAGCAGCGAGGGGCAGGTGGGACCCAGCTGGGGGGACACTTCGGGTGAGGCTCCTCGGAGTCGAGCCGGTGGGAACGGTGGCACCCAGGCATTGCCTGCTCCGGGTGGCCGGGTGGCTGCTTTCGTGAGCAGAAAGGAAAGTCGCTTGGAAGAAAGGAGGCGAGGTTCATAAATCAGGGACTGCGGATCGCACAAGTGGCATTTACGGCTCCCTCGGCACCGATGTGCTGCTGGGGAATGATGCAGAGCTCGGCTCTGCTCCCGGAGCATTTTGGCACCTCCTGTCCCTTACCTGCTGCTGCTATTCATCCAAAACCTCAATTTCTCGACTGGGAAATGCCACCTTGTGCTGTGCCCTCACCTTCTGCCTGGCAGAGGGAGTGGTGCCCAGCACCCTTTCCCCACTCACCCGCACCTCCGCTCCTGGCGGAGCTGATGGGGACGGTTCCTGCAGGGGAATCTGTACAGGGTTGCTTTAAACCGAAGCAGGAGAAGCTCTTGAACTTATAAGTCTGTAAGCACTTGACAGATCCTTATCTCCCGAAGAGGGCACAGCTCTAATCACAACAGGCCACCTGGCAGGTATTTTTTCGGATTTAATAACTTCAAGGAATACCGGTTAACCCCAGGCCACACCTGCGGCGGCCATATCTTTCCTGGATCTTTGACAGCATTGGACACCTTGCAAGCCTTTCCCTCAGCCAATATTTCCCTAACTTATCTTGGTATCAGCTATGATATGCTAAAATAACAGCGTTCTTCCCATCATGCAGATGGAGCTCGATGAAGGAGGGTGTCAGCTCCTCCGGGAATGTCTGGCTACAAAAGAGAAATTTAGAACAAGAGATGCGCAAACTCTGGAGACTGAAATGTTCAAGCAGAGAAGTCAGGTTCCTCAGGTTTAAGAAACCCTCCTCTCCCAGTTTGATGCAGTTTTGCTGAGCTGGGTAAGCTGGGCACGTTCTCTGAGGACCAAGTGCATCCATGTAGCGTGTCCTGAAATGAGCCAGTCTTCTGTGACCTGAATTGTCTAATTGAGGCAGGAGGAAAGTCTCTCCCCCGTCCTGGTCCCTTGGCATCACCCAAGTATATAAAATACTTCTCCCTGCTAGCGCTTTCTATAGCATCAGTGCTTGAAACAACCACAGTAGCTTGGATGTGCTTTTTCCGTCTGGGAGGTGTGTGGCCGTGGGATGTACGCCTGTCCTTTTTTGCTGTGCAGGGGCCACCTGCCCGCCACGAACACGCAGCCGGCTGCGGGAAAGCGTGCTGCGTGCTGCGTGCGTGCCAGCCTTCCTGAGGATGTGCCTGTGCCTGTGCCTGTGAGATGCGGCGGCGTGTCCTGCCCGGCCGTGGGTGCGTCGAGCGCAGCATCCCGCAGGTGCTCTCTGCCTGGGTTGCCTGTCCTGTCCTGCACTCCTTTTTACAAAGACCTGCTGTGAAATGGAGCTTTTCGCAGGCTGGAAATGGTAAACTCCGTTAAACAAGAAACGGTGGGGTTTTTTTTGCAGCGGTGTCTGCTGCGTGATACCTCATCCATCCGTGCTGCAGGAGCAGCAGGGCAGCCGTCCTCTGCATAATTGAGCTCTATGGAGAGCAACCAAGACAGGGAAAGGTTTTGATTTCCACCGTGCTGGCACCCTGCTGGAAAAGCCTCCTTGGAAAGCTGCCGGGGGCTCCCGCTGCAATTAACCCCGCTGGCAGGAGGTCCCCAGGGAGCCCGAGCACGGAAGCCGAGTCTGCTGGGGAGAGTGGGAACAGCATCATTAACGCTGCGGTTCTCGAGGTCTCTGTGCACGAGGGAGGTGGGTCAGTGCGCCCCGGGATGCTAACGAGGATGTTGGGGACCCCGGCAATGAGCGGTCCCTGCAGACTGAAAGGCAGGAGGGGGCTGAAAGAGGGAGCAAGGAGGGCGAAGCGCTTCCGGGCACAAACTCCTGCGCTTCTGAGAAGGGAGATTTGGGTCAAATTTGATGATCTGTTTTCAATTAGAGAGGTAACAAGCAGAAAGGGAGAGCTGACCATGGGGAGCAACCCAGCACCCGTGGGTGGGACCGTGGGAGGGGGATGTGTCCCTTTGGTGGGATTTCACCTTTCCTGCTTGCGCCTACCCACCTCTGTGCTGGGAGGACGATGTATCCGGGGAAGCAACATTATCTGGGGTATTTCCCCTTCTCCCATTCTCCTTATTGCAAACACCGAGATGGTTTGTGGCTTCTTCTGACCCTGCTTTCAGCAGGGAGGCTGGGATGATCCTGCCTTTCCAGGGTCCCACAGTTCCCGTCCTCCCTTTCCTTCCCTCTCCCTTTTTTCCTCCGGCTACACACTTGGAGCAAGCAGGACTCTGCCGGAGGAGACCTGCTGCACGCACCCCAAAGGAGAGGAGCTGCTGGGTTAGGGACTCCTGGGCTCGTTCAGCCCCATGGACCATGCAAACGGCAACAAGCTGCTGGGGCCAAACAAGCCTCCAGCTGTGCTTGGAGGCAGCACCGAGTTCGTTATTAAATTCCCAGGCTTGGCAAACCAAGGCAAGGGAAAGCTGCCTGGGAAGCCCTTGGCTGTGCCGGGATGGGAAGCGGTGCATCACTTCAGAGGGAAGGTGGTCCAGCTTCTCACGCCACTGCCCACCCCCTGGGAAACCTCGGTTTGCAGTAGCGTGACCCCTCAGCCAAGGCACAAGAAGAGAGAAGAGGTTTGGGCTGATCAGGCAGAATTTAGGGGCTGGTGCTGTTTGGAAACGGCGGAAGAAGGAAACCCCTGCGTCACCCCAGAGCCCTTCACATGGCCCGAAGAGAAGCATTGTGTTGAGGTTACTGGTGTTCTGCACTTTATGGGGCTCTTCAAAATGACAAAAAGAGCAGATGTCATTTTAAAGGACGAAAATGTTGCCCTGAAGCCAGGAAATCCTGAAGAGAAGATCAAATGGAAACACTTAAAGAAATGTCAAAAAAAGATGCCCTGGCACTTTCAAAAATGTTCCCCTCGTGTTTTAGACTAAAGCTAATTGTCAGGTTTGACCTCAGTTTGCAGTTACTGAGGTCTCTCTGCCCTCCCTTCCTCTTTGGGCAAAATTCCCAGCAGCCAGAGATGTCACCCACCCCTGAGGACCAGCAAATCCAGATGGGCAGCCAGCTGTGAGTCCCTGGCTCCTGGCCCTGGGGAAGGTGCATGGCCCGGCTTCTGGCCACCTTCACCATCTGCAGATGGAGCTGGCAGGGCTTAGGGAGGACTTCCAGTTCTGCCCTTTCTCCTACTGCTCCAAAACATTTTGCAAACGCTCCCCAAGGCTTTTTACTTTTTTTTTTTTTTTTGCCTCCGGCTCAGAAAAAGATGCTTCTTTTGACAGATGAAGCAAGTGGAGAATGAACGCTGTGACCCAGACATTGTTCGCTTCACAGTGCAGCAGGGGAAATTCAGATTGCTCTAAGATGGTGTTATTTTGTTCTCTAAACTGTTCCCAGTTCTGCTTTTGTCTGTGGAAATCACTGAACACACCTTGAAACAGGCAGCAATGAGTGTTGCTGCTGATGGCCACCCCTTCCTGACCACCTCCTGAGGCTGAGCTGGTTTTGTTCTCTCTGGGGCAGAGCAGAGCTGCGCTGCCTTTCTGGGGACTGGTTCCCAAAAGGATATCCCAACAGGACACATTCCCAAAGGACAGCCCGTATCCCGACAGGGTACGTTCCCAAAAGTCAGCATGGCTGAGGGTGCCCGGGCCGGGGGGGAGGCCAGCAGAGGGGATACGAGCGCTGCCGTGACCAAGGACCCCAGGGCTCAGGGACAAACCCCGGCTGATCTTACTTACAAGCAGAGGTGCAGACCATGAGCCCCCTCTCCATGGCGGGTCCTTCCCATCTGCCACCCTGAGCTCCACCCTGGAAGACTATTTCTCTTGTGCCTTTGCCGTCTCTGGCTGCAGGTCCTCCCGCCTCTGGTGGAGTTTCTTGTTCCCTGGAGTTCCTAGTTTCTGGGAGCCTGCTGTAAAGAGGTGGCTAGAGCAGAGGGAGGGACCAAAAAGAGCAATCAGGCAGCAATACCCTCAGAGAAAAGAGCATCATACCCCTTCCAGAGCAGAATCATAGAATCATAGAACCATTTAGGTTGGAAAAGACCTTTAAGATCATCTAGTCCAACCATTGACCCTACTCTACAAGGTCTGCCACTAAACCACGTCTCTAAGCACCACAGAGAAAGCACATGGGTGAGAGGTGGTGGGTGATAACACCCATGCACTGGTGCAGGGCTAAGGCCCAAAGTAGGGAGAGATAAAACTTGATACGCTCAGAATAACTCAATGCCAAGATCACTCAGCAATCTGTTAACCCTCCTTTATCACTGACCTGCCACTAACCTGCACCTCTAGGATGCTGCACCTGCAACCACAGCGAAAATGTAATTTCCCAGGCCCTGGACACCCAAGGGCTTGATCCCAGCTGAGACAGCTGGAGGGGAAGAACATCACGTCGTGCCACCTCTGGCCAGGTCCACCAGCAACTTCTCCAGAGTACTTGGCACTTCACCCTGAACCACAGTGAATTGTAAATCTGTGAGTTTTCAGGGGAAGGAGAAACACTGCAAGACCCCAGAGAGGTGGCTCCCCGCAGGGAACCACTCCATCAAAACGTGCACCGCAAGATCCACATTTTGGGAAACGTTGGTTGCTTCTGCGCTTGGAGCGTGTCAACGGCAGATAACTTGCATCTGCTTCTGAAAGCAAGAGATCAGTCTAATTTAGTAGGAGCTTAGATATCAGCAATGAAATCTAATTACAAGGATGTGTCAGGCTCATTGATCACTTTAAATGGCGATGCAAAAAATTTGGCCCGTTGTATAAGAACTGCAGTGTGTCTCCGCTCTGCGCTTTTACCAGGGGAAGTTGCTTCCCCAATTAGCTTGTATTGACGGGAGTGCGGTGCTGTGCTGGCGACGGTCTGTGGCTTCTGTCGTATTAAAAATACAAGTTGTGCTTACTGGAAATAATAAAAGGCAATTCCAGAAATACTCGGTGGAAACGCTCTAGATTCCAAGCGGTTTTCCCAGTAAAAGGGATGTCCGCACCTGCCAGACCCCCAGCACTTCCAGTGCCTCCGGCTAAGGGAGAACGTGAAGCGAGGATGTCACAGCCCTCTGCGCCCCTCTTCCCAGCGCTCCCTCTACCAGACAAAGTACCAGGAGCTCTTCTCCCATCAGCAAATCCATCGGCCCATTTCATTCTTCTGCGCTCCGTGTGGCAGGCGATACTTGTCTAAATGAACCCGCAGCCCTGCCCCTGCCAGGGCAGCTTTCAGGCTGGCAGAAACACACTCGCAGCTTTCCTTGTGATGGCTTAATGCTCCTCCAGACTTGGCAGTGAAAATGGGAGGAGGAGTGCAGAAAGTGACAACTGAACGGAGGCTTTCTGGACCTCAGAGCAAGGCCAGGCTTGTGTGGAACACGTTGCTTATTGCCTGCCTCTGCTCTAGCTCTGGAATATTGTCAGAGGGGCTTGGTGGGGTTTGCATGGACAGGCTGTAGCTCATCCTGAGCAGTTGCAGGCTAGAGACCAAGCCAAAGCCTCTGAGGTGCATCTCAGCTCTCAGACTGGTTCCACCTGTGACTTTGGGCAGACACCAAATAACCCAATGTGCCTCGATGCAAAGACTGTTAGCTCAAGGGGACAATATTCTGTTTTCTTCCATTCTTTGTGTTCTCAGACATCCCCCAAGAGCCCATTCCTTCCCACAGGCTCAGCATACCCAGTGTCACCTCAGGGCTGGGGCTGCCCAATAAGGGTGGAAGGAAGCAAGGCACGAGGTTGTAGGGCTCCAGACAGCAGGACATTCAGCCGCTGGGCAATTAGAGCTGCAAATGTCTCCAAGCGCTGAGAAGGGAGAAGAACGTGGGCAACAGAGGGCTGGATGGTCTGTCACCTTGCTGCCCTTGAGAAACTCAGAGCTTTGAGCCTTGACCTGGGGTTGCCTCCGCTGTTTGCTCATAACTATGCTCCAGACTATGACCTGTCATCTCCGGGAGAAGGGTGCATCCTGAGGAAGGGGTGCCAGGCTTTGAGCATGGGTCTGCGTCTCTTTCTATGGGCACAGAGACCCCCTCAGGACAAGGGAAAGGGCTGTGCAGCCTCTTGGCAAGGCTTGGGCACATGGGTTTGGTTGGAAGTTGTTCTGGTCTCCCTTCCTCCTTCCATTGCTGACGTATCGCCTGCAGAGAGGTTCATGGGGAAGGAAGAGATCTTATAGGACTGAGCCCAGCATCCCCATGGCTGCGCCCAGGCAGGTGTGGAGCCCCTTGCACCCCACTACGCCCAGCACATGAGCCCCACTGGCTCCTGTAGGGTCTTTGTCCAACGAAGCAGACTCAACCCTTAAGGGCTCCCATCACAGCAGCACCCATGGGGAGAAGAGACTCAAAAAAACATCGTTTGCCAAAACTCCTGCCTGCTCCCCGACGTGCAATGCTTAAGAAAGTCCAAAACCAGCTTGCCCTTCCCTGCTGCAATGTGTCATAACAGATTTATAACCAGTCCCTTGCCTGCTTCTCAGGTACTTTTACACCCTGTTGACTCTCTCCAGGGTAGGCAGCCCCCAGCCAAGGGCATCGGGCACCTCTGTGGGGACAGGGCAGGTCTGGGGTCCAGTCAGGACCAAGCCATTTCCTATAGAAACTCAGCCCTTCAACATATGCAAATCTACTCAGATTGAAAGTTTACATCCTCCAAGAAGAGATCACCACAGCCAGACAGAGGAAAAATAAAGTCTGTCAACATTTACATAGCATAAATGTTTTTTTCTGGGGCATTTTGTTCCCCCGGGGCAGGAAGGTTTTATTGTTCGGTGTAATGCCTCTGCACAAGGGACAGTCCCCACACACAAACCCATCGTTTCAGAGTTCCCACCGTCTTGCTTTGAGTGCAATATCTTCCCAGGGACGCATTGTCACCCTGCAAAAAGAAGAGAAGCAGACAGGAAAACATTTTAAAAGATAAAATAAAGATTAGTCAGTCAGGGACCCTGTTGATAGAGTCAAGATGCATTTTGGATGAGGAGTTGTTTTATAGATGGGTTGATGTCTGTTCAAGACAAGAGTCCTGCAGCGTGAGGGAGACAATGAGGACGGAGCGGTTCAGTAATGGGTTTTAGTGTGTGTCGCCACGGCTCCCGCAATGTCCAACGAAGCAAATGATTGCATCTGCGGCATCAATCATTTAGTGTCATTAGACAAGAAGCTCTGTCACAAGATGAGCATCTCCTGCTTGGAAAATAAGCGTCTCGGCTTTGCCGTGGTGCTGATGCATCAGTGGGGGACCCATTATCCTGTGCCAACGGTCTCTAGCTGGCATCGTTCCTGCCTGGAGAAAGAAAAACAGAAAGGCAAGAACCCTCTTTGCTACCCAGATGTGCTTGTGCAATGGGTAGTCTGTCGTTGAATTTGAGACGTACAGGATGCCGCGTGGCCCAACAGTTTATCAGCAAAAAAAGGTTTGGAAAAGCCAAACGTCTCCCGTGCTCTGAGTTTGCTCGCGCGGCTGCTGCAGTGAGCTGGTGTTTGGGCCAAGTGGGTCTCGGGGAGACAAATCTAAGTCTAAAATGGTGGTGAAGGGACGGACAACAGCAGAACACCCCTGATGGCACCTGACGTTCACCAGGCTTGTCTCTGGGCAGGATGATCAAACTCCCTGTATTTGTGAACAGCCAGTGATGCACTTTCCTTTATTCCCTAACACTTGGTTGAGTCCCCAGAAGGAAACTTTTCTAGTTACATCGGTTGCCAAATGAGGTTAGTAATTATTCACAGCCCTGAAATAATACATACCCTTGATCAGGCAGTCGCCATCCATAAAGGCATGGTCAAAGGCATGAGCTATTATCCGAACATTTGCTCTCCTCAGGAAGCTCATTTCCATACAGAACTGCACCTTGTGCAATATATCTCCAGGAGCGATGGCTTAATGCCTCAGCTCCAGGGAACGGGACCAAAAAAGTGAGTGAAAACTATTGATCTGGTTTTAAGTAGGGCTGTATCTATTAATCTGGGAACACTAATCACTGGGGGTTTGACAAGAACATGAGGTTTCCAGTGCCGCATTAACACCCTCCATCCTCTTGGGCAGAGCCTGAGGAAGACAGAGCTGCTTTCACAGCTTGGCCTAATGGCATGCACAGAGCGGTCTCGGAGGCATCGACAGGCGGGAAAGGGGTACCTCTCCTCCCACACACACAAACACACATTATTCCTGGTGTCTGATGGCTTCTTTGACCAGAAGGATAACACGGAGGAGATGTTCCTGGGAAGCCCCAGAGGACAATCTTCATCTTAGTGTTATCAGCGCAAGCCTAGGCTGGATGGGGCATTATGAAGGCGGGAGCACGGTGGCTTCTTATCTCTTCAGGGGGATTTCTCTCTTCATTATTTTTATCTTTTGGTAAGCCAAAAATGACGCAATGAAGCTCAAGACCGACCAAGCTGGGGAGTTTTGCAGGGATAAAAAAAAAGCATCAAAGAGACTCCTTGCTGGTTGAATTTATTTCTCAACTTTTTTAGACAGGGTGGGCTATAAAACTCTTAGCAAGCAGCAAGGGGGTACAGGTGAGGACACAGACTTGAATCTGAGCCCGAGTGAGCTAGGAGGAGAAGGAGCGCCCATCCTCCTGCTGCTGCCAGAAAGGAAGAAGGAAGCAGAGTTTACTGGAGGGTGACTTTAACTGCTCTGAGACTCGGCTGTGATTTTCCAGGCCAGCGCTGCTGCCCCCAGTCATAGGGGTGCCTGCATTGCTTGATTACAGAAGAACGGCCAAAATTTCAATGCTTGCTTTTACCCATTTTCCTCAGCTTTCTAGGGGAGAACTGCCTGAGCAGGGCAGTCGAGGGTGGGGAAAGTCTCTGAGTGAAAAAGAAAAACGAAACCAACTGAAGCAAAAATGGAAGAGACTAACACAAGCTACGAGTGACCCTCCAAGAAAAAATCCTAGAGGTCTTTCCCTGCTACTCTTTCCCCTGGCAGAAACCCGTCTTGCAGAGCTGTGACTTGTCACCCCTCTTCTGCCTCTGCCGCCAGCCTGGGTCACGTCCTTCCTCTCTCATCCCCAACCTCAGCTTCCCAGTCTTCCCTCCCGAGAGCCTCATAAGCATAAAAACATCTTGGCCAGCTTCTTGTTTTATGCATGAGTGAAGTCTTTGGAAGAAAGGAGGAGACATTTCAGCATGCTGTGTAAGCTGAGGTCACTCTCAGTGATGCTTTCCAGCTCACCCCAGCGCTGTGGTCCTCTGCCCCTCCAGCAACCAAGAAAAAGCTTGCACTGGGCTGGAGCAAGCTGCCTGGATGTCTGGCCACAGGAGAACTGCTCCTCCAGCAGCTCTTACTAGGACAGTGTCCAGCAAGGGGGTCAGGATGGAGCTGTACAAGGGACTTCTCCAGACGGATGCATCAGGCTTTGGTTATCCCATCACAGCTTGTGCTCAAATGCAGCCCTCTGTCTCTCCACATCAGGCACATCCTGCCACTGCTCTGTCACAGAATCACAGGAGTTGGAAGGGACCTCTGGAGAGCATCTAGTCCAACCCCCCTGCCAGAGCAGGGTCACCTAGAGCAGGTTGCACAGGATGGCGTGTCCCATCTCCTGGGTCAGGCTACCATGGACACCAACCTCCCTCCAAAAGTTCAGTTTTATTTCAGCCCTCAGAGCAACCTACCCTGGCAGCTCCTCTGTCTTCCCACTTTGTGGTTCCCCTTAACCCCATCTGGGTCTTTGCCAGCCTTTCATGGCCAGGGCAGCAGCCTGACTGCCAAAGCTAACACTGGAGACCTCAACTTCTACTGCTGCAGCAAGTGATATTGAGCACG
Source organism: Burhinus bistriatus (assembly GCA_013397275.1). NCBI lineage: Eukaryota > Metazoa > Chordata > Aves > Charadriiformes > Burhinidae > Burhinus > Burhinus bistriatus. The sequence continues at coordinate 199,670 of VYXH01011093.1, read as the reverse complement.
ATCTGGTGGGCACCAACAAGCTGAGCTCTCCCTGCTTTGGCTTCCTTGTCTGTTCTCAAATGCCACAAGCTCTGGGACTGTCCTGTTGGCTTATATCACCAAGGATTTTTATTATGTGTTACTTGGCCTCACCCATAGCCTTTTCTCTAAGATACATAACCTGCCAAAAATGGTGATCAACAGAGGAGACCCTAGAATGAATCCTCAAGGGTTGTTGATGGCAGTGTTGAGTCTTCAGATCAATTGTCATGCTCTCCAGGCTGATGTGCCCAATCTGCTGGCCCAGGCTGGGCTACTGGTACTTCTAGTAGTGCTTTTGCAAATGCCAAGTTAAATCTTTGCCGCATATGCTCATGTTCTGGGAAAGCAGATCACTGGCTGTTGGTTACAAGGGTTCAATAATGATTTGTTGAGCTCCATTTTTTATGGCGAAAGGTACTAGTAGAGACCACAGTCCTACCCACACCCAGAGCTGTTGGTGGGAGCAGAGTCCTCTTCTGTGCCAGTCTCCCAGGTGCATGCTCATCCTCTCTCCCAGGGCTTGTGGAAGGGATGGGTTGCTCTGCCCTGACACTAAACAGTTGTGATTGGAGGCTCTAGGTGACTGGATGTGAGGTTTCTTTGAAGCAAGAGAAGCCAACACCACACCCCAAGGTTTTCTACTGATCTATTCACTTTTTTCCTCCACATTCCCAGGCCTTTCTGGTTTCTCTTTAAGCCCAACAAGCTGTATCTCCTATTTCTCCCTGACATACCCAGGTCCATCAGCCACATCCCAGCCCTTGTCACCCCAGCTCAGATTCTTCTCCAGCCTCCCTGGGTGGTCGGGAATTGGGTGAGGACTTCCAGTGTTTTGACAATTTCATTCCACAGGCTATCTTGATTGGTAACTACACATTCTGCAGGAGGAACGGTCATTTAATGCAGTGGTGAACAGCAAGTTATCACCCAACTCTTCCTCCGGAGCAGAACAAAACAGATGAAAGCAGATCTGGCCCTGGGTTACAGCTGCTTGGCACAAGCTCTTTCGATGGGCTGTGAAATGAACTAGCACTCAAGAACTCCCTTGCAGAGGATCGTATGCACAGGGGGTTGCTCCAGCCTGCCTTTTCCTCCCTCGTTAGCCCTCATCCTAATGGTGATTTTTCCAGAGCATCTTCCACTCTGGGCCCTGAGCCAGCCACGTCACCAATAATCCCGTTCACTCAGCACGTACGTTCACCAACCACCACTCAAAATGAGTGGAACTTAGAATCCAAACCTATTTTTAAAAACAGGCCTTTTGGTTTTTTACGTTGGTCCCGCAGCCGGGGAAAATGGCTCACGTGAGCGCACTGTGCCTTTGACTCCCAGGACACATGGCCTGAAGACACGAATAGGGATGGATGCCAGCAGCAAGGTGGAGGCTCTGTCCAGGCAGGACGCTCCCTTGCCGGAGCTGTGCCTCGCTGCCGTAGATGAAAACGACTGGTTTTTTGCAGCCCCTGGTGAATTATAAGCACAATCAGCGGCTTCAAAGGTTGCTCTGCACTTCAGCAGGAGCCTTTTCGATGCTAATGCATGCAGCAGGCAGGGAGCAGACTTCTCGACTCAAATGAGGGGCTCTCAAAACCCCGACGTTATGAAGTCTCCTCTGCCAGAGGTGGCTGCTGACTTCAGTGCTGCTGATTTACAAACAGGTGGAAGCAGCCAGACCTTTGAAGCCTGTTGATCTTTACAGCCTACCCCACGAAGACTGAGCTTTTTCTTTTCCTTACTGTTTTGCTGTAGTTTTGCTCTATTTTCCTGCCCAAGAGGGAAATCATCCCACTGAAGCTGACTTGGGACCCCCAGCTTTCAGTTTGGCCCTTCCCAGCTGGCTCACACCTTGTCCGAAGACAGTCACTGGGTTGTTCTGGCAGGGTCTCTGGTTCCTGGGACTACCTACAGGGCTGCTGCCCCCAGAAGGGTGAAGGCTTTCGACTGCATCAGCAAGGGAAGAGTCCTTAAACTTCAGCCGGTTTCCCCTTCTGCTGGGTTAGTTACAGCCAGCCTTCAAAATACTGCTTTGGTTGCACGACGTTAAAAGATCTCCTGTCCAAAGTTCTCCATATGTCCTTCCTCTCTTTCCCTACACTCTGACAGAAAAAACAAGAGGCAGGTTAGCTGCAGGAAGCCGTGTTTCCTCCTCCTAGCCCAAAATCATCAGTGCAGTCATTGTGCCCAGCAATCCCATGCACAAAGAGCTTGTTCCACGCTTCTGTTGGCTGAAATAATCCATATCTGCCCGGAATTTAACATAATCCGCCTTGAAGACTGTGAAGGATGGATGAAAGCCTCAGCTGAGGGTTGTATCTCCTCAGCTGCCAGTTCCCCTGGAGAGGGATCCCTCCGTCCAGCTCCAGATCAGAGGTGAAACCCCATCTCCTCTCACAGCCATCAAAGCGGAAAACGGTGACCTGGCACAAAAGGTCCTTGGAAAAAACCTCCCCTTTCAGAGCCATTTGAAATACAGCTGAAGCTGCAGAGGGTATACGTGCAGCCTCTGGTGCCATCATAGGGCAGGAGCACTTCTGAGATGGTACCCCCTGCCCGGAGACCAGACCCAGCAGCAGTGGGGCTGCCAGCAGGAGCCCTGCCATCACCCGAGAGAAGTGAAATACCGAAATCCGCATCATCCCACAAGTCAGGCAGCCAAAGCCACCGTGAAGGTCATGCAGAAAGATGGTCCTCTCAGCCAAGATTGTGTCACAGCATCCTGCGTTCGGTGTCCAACACAGCCTGAAGTGGACGTCGTGAAGACACCCCCACTGTCCACCTCCATCTCAGGATGTACGTAGCGGTGTTGCTGGGTTTGTGGCAGCAGTATTGAATTTGTGACAGTAAAGCAATAAATTCCCTGTTCTGGGCTCCCAGACTGCACAAACTGTTCAACGTTATTAAAACACCCTGCCTTATCTCTGGCACTATAGACCTGCTCCAGCTTTCAGAGTAAACAACACAGAGCCAAGAAACGCAGCTGACAGAAGGGTCTGAATGAAACTCATCTCCCACAAAGACAGGAACCACAGAGACAGCTTCATCCAACGTCTCACGGCCAAAAAAAATTACCCTTCTAGCCTGGGCTGGCAATAGATATATATTAGCTTTGCCGCTTTTCCATTGGAGATTATGAGATTCATCTCTCTCAGCAAGAGTGAGCAGGAAAAACCCTGAGATTTCCCAGTTATTAATAACACCTCTAGCTAAGTCTGAGGCTTTAAGTCTTTGTTATTTATTAGGGCTGGTGCAGAAATGGAAAATTTTTCTTAAACTTTTGTGGAGAAACAAACCCAACATATGACATTTTTGGCTATAGGAAACCTTTTCCCCACAGTAAAATTGGGAGGGGGGAAAAATAAACATGTTAAGACAACCAGATGGAAAAAGCACTCTGACCTACTGTTTTTCATGAGGCCAGCAAGAACCTGACTGTCCTTAAGTCTTCTGCACCTCTATTCAAACTGGGTGAAAGCGGTCATCTGGTTTGGATGCTATTTGAGGCAGGGAACAGTTAACAGAGATACAGATGGCTAGTGCAGTGACAAATTTTGTTGACTTAGCCAGGCAGGCAAAAAGTTCATTTTCTTGAATTTTTCTTTTAATCTTTTAAAAAGTGAGAAATTTTTATATTTATCTGCCAAAAAATAAATCAGTTTGCAGGGACTTCTGAATGACTTCCTTCTGGTGACCTAGCGCCCTGTACAGGAGCACATACACAAAGCAGTCTCAACACTAAACAAAAGCCTAAATAAGAATATGGGAAGGAACTTGCTTATTATCTTTCATGAAAGAAGTGGCAAGAGGAAGCCAAGACCATTCTTGAGGTCCATACCAAGCTAACAAAGGTATTTAAGCAATTGGCTGTTCAAGCAATCCTTTGCAGGACAATTCTGACTCCTAGGGGAAGTGGAAAAAGATATGATGGGATAAGAACAGCCTGGCTCTGAACTGGTGACCTTAGAAAGGTGTACAGGTGCTTCCTTACTGGGAAGATCCATGGGGAAAAGTCTCTTCCCAACAGATGGCCTTCAGCTGAGGCCATCTGGAATTACAGCAAGCATGACAGAAAAGTAGCCTTGGATGGAGAGAAGACCAGGAGAAATTTATGGGATTCTCGGTGAACAATGCCTCCTACAATTCAATTAGCTGCATTGTAAATGAATTCAGCGGCAGGACAGGGGTCTTTAACAGCTCTGGGCAGCAGAGATGTGTGTTTGGCCCCAGTGCAGATCTAGGGTAGAGGGTCTGTCAGTGCCTCACCAACACCAGGGGCGGCAGGATGGCCTGAAGATGCTCCTGTGACAAAGACAGCTGTCCTCTGCACATCTAAGTGCTCCAGCCCTGAAGTGACTCGGTAGCTGAAGTATGATCGTATTAAGAAATCCAGGGGAATTAAATCTCCAAAGCCTCATCATCACTCCATCCAGGGATGAACTGTGTAGTCTGGAGCACAGGGAGGTGACTGACCCAATGTGCCAGCTAGTGTTGAATGTAGGTTGATATCAGCTGTAGGAATATCTAAACAATCTGCATAGAATAAACTGCTCAAGGTTGGCCTTAAAATGGTAAGTCACCAAGACCAAGTTCAGTAGTATGGAGATGGACTTTTTACAAGGGCCTGTAGTGATAAGACAAGGGGTGATGGCTTCAAACTAGAAGAGGGGAGATTTAGATGAGATATTAGGAAGAAATTCTTGACTGTGAGGGGGGTGAGACCCTGGCCCAGGTTCCCCAGAGAAGCTGTGGCTGCCCCATCCCTGGAGGTGTTCAAGGCCAGGTTGGACAGGGCTTGGAGCAACCTGGTCTAGTGGGAGGTGTCCCTGCCCATGGCAAAGGGGTGGAACTAGATGGTCTTTAAGTTCCCTTCCAACCTAAACCATGCTATGAAATTCTCTAGGGGTTAAGGCAACATGTAACTCTTGGCACAGTCAAGTAAGCAATGCAGTAGCTGTGATGTGGAGGCACCACAGACCTGCCGCCAGAGACCTCCAAGTGAGCAAGTGGCCCTTTTCCTCACTGTTGACATCAGTACCAATCACACAACTTTGGTATGTGCTCCCCAGGGAGACAGGAAGGGAGGAATTACAGTGCATTGACTTGTCCCTGCCCACTTGGCTTTGTGATTCACACCTGGCCACCAGCTTGGTCAAAGATGCAATAAACCATTGACAAGCATATAATAGAGGAACTCAGTGTGATGTTTGCAGCCCTGGAGGTGACATCGCCCCAGCATGTGCTGCTGGTTCGTAACAAAAGTCCCTCCTGCTCTCCTCCCCCAGCACTGCTAGCTGGCTGGGCCACTTCTCTCCCAGAAACCCAGGATCCCGATACTTTCTGAACAATCAGAAAAGAGGAAAAAATGCCTATTTGCGCACATCTCAGGGTATACACAGGGCTTTATTATAGCACCTGTAGTTGCAGGATAGGCTTTCCTGATGACTTTAATTTCCAGGGCTCAGGAATTTCCCAGGAAAGAAGTAAACTGAGATGTTTAGTCACTATAATGCTGCCCTTGAACACATCAACTGCTCCCCCGTTTGATGCCATCCGCAAACCTTGAGCGCGTATTCCATCCCCTCCTGGCCATTAAAGGCATTAAACAGGACAGGTCCCGGGATAGACCTTTGAAGTACTCCACTTGTTGCCAGTCTCCAGGTAGAGTCCAGTTTCTCAAGCCCATGTCCAGGAGTCCCTCCCCAGAAGGGCAGAGGCTCTGTCTCCAGGAGTGACAGTAAGATGCCAAGAGCATGACTCCACCCTTAAATGGGAGTGACTCTGCCTTTCCCAGCACCATGTTTAGTACAGAAGGGCTCAGATGTGCCCCTGACATTAGAGATGTTAGCGAGACGACACTATGCGTTTTTACTTCTTGACTGTGTGAGCCAGACGCAGCAAAGAGCACGCAAGTCCTTGGGGGTATGGACAGAATAATTTCTCCATACTTACAAGGTCATTCAGGTGAACTTCAGGTACCTTCCTCAAGGTTCTGGTGCATTTCCAGGCTTGAAATAGATGTACATTTCCTTTTCTGAGAGGAGATGTGCATTCATCATGCATTTTTCATAAAAATATGTCTGTATTCATTAATTGGTTGATATGTCCTGGTTGCTGAAGAGAGCTCAAGCGATTTGGCAAGGACTCCGAAGCCTGGTTCCTCCCCTAGCTCAGCAATGGCTGGGAGAGGAAAGCAGTGGATACCATGAAATGCTTTGTCTGTTGTCACCTGTTCATAAAAAAATATCCTTCCTGTGAAAGATAAGAGTCTAGATGGTCCATCAGAGGCCAACACTTACTTCTTGTGAGAGAAGAGGCCCCTGCCATAGTGGGGTTGATACACATGATAAGGCGTATCCTATTTATTCTGCAACAAAAAGAGGACTTCAGCCATCTAGAAATCAAAGCATGTGGCTGAAGAACAGTGTTTATAACATCCCAAAAATAGATTTCCTTAGGTAGTGGCTGCAAGCTGCCTCTTCCACCCAGCTAATCATACTCGTACGTAAGCATCTAGCCAAGGAGGGAGAGCTGGGATGAAGCTGGAAAGTTAATGAGAAAGTAGGAGGTGTGGCTGGTCGCTTTTTTTTTCTGCCTTACTCTGGACAAAAACCTCATTGCGCTCATCAAAACACTTTTTTCTTCACAAAAAATGTGAAGCACTTTCAAGAAAGAACATACTCCATGCATAAACCTACCTCATTTTTTTCAGGTTTTTCTCCTTGTTTTATGCTCCTAGCAGAGGACTCACGTACACAGTAACAACCACATGCAGTCAAAGCTGTGCAACCACCCGCTTGCTCCCGGTCATCATGGAGCAGCAAAAGCAGTGCTGCTCCCTTCAGGAAGGTGACCCAAGAACCAAAGTGGGTCACATAGCCACCAGGACAGGGGCCAGCCAGGACCTGGTCCCACATTACCCAAGCAAGGCAAGCAGGACAGACACGGAGGTGGTGGCCAGGTCCAACCAAGGGTCTAAATCACAAGGCAATACCATGACGATGAGGCAGGTCCAAGGTCAAGCTGGGTCAGGAGCATCAGGCAGGTCCACAGTGACAAGGCAGAGATAAGGTCAATCCAGGAGGTTAGGCTGCAGGTTAAGGTCCGGATCAAGGGGCTCCATAGCCAGGCACAAGCTGGGGATGAGTTGGAGACCAGCACTCCTTCGGCACAACTCAGGGAGGGAGTCAAAACCTGGGGCCAAGCTTAAATAGCTCTCCTGGTCCCATGGGTGTGGGTGGAGGCCCCAGGTGAGGATGTTCAGGACCATTAAGGCTTGTTGGTGTCCTCAGGGCTGTTACGTTTGACAGCAGTGTTTTCAGTGTGGCTTCGCTGGTTGTTTCTGTTAGCAAGGCACGAACAAACCAGCCAAGGCGAACAACTGGAATTGTCTCCCAACATCTTGTTTGTGTGCGTGTGTCAGGAAAACCCAAACCCCATCTTCCTTCTGACTTGACAAGTCCTTGATATAGCAGAAGCATGAGAAAAAATCCAAATCAGTTAAGAAATCAGGAAGCCATGAGGCTGTGAACGGTCAAGCCTCCCGATGCCTGGGGAGCTGCCTGCCTGGGGACAAGTCACCTTTGGGGGTCTGTCCTGTGGCTCGTGTTGCAGGACTGCTGCTTGGCCACAGGCTCCTCACTCATGAGAAAATAATGATTACTTACCTAATGATTGCTTTATGCCCGAGGGAGCAAGGAGATCCCAGCCATTAGGAGGTTATATGGGGTGAGTGCCTTTGCCGTCGTTACCAAGGATGGCTTCAGGACCACCAGTCTTCACGTGCCCTAGAGAAATGGTGTGACCTAGCTGAGCGGAGAGGACCTGTGCCCAAACCTCGGTGGTTGGGTCTGGTCTGCAGGCCCACTGCAGCCCAGGCAATGCCCATTTGGATGGTCCCAGCAGCTCCTGGCTCCTGTTAGAGGCTTGGTCCCCAAAGCAGCTAAATCAGGACAGCAGGGCGATGGTCCAACCCTGCCTCCCAGGAAACTCCTGCTGGGGAGCATCTGCTGGCGTGGATGGGGTCAGCCACGCAGAGCTACCCACGTGGGCAGAGCCTGAAGGGACCCAGAGGTCAGAGCCAGACACATGCCCCCGTTCATCGCAGCAAACATCTCCAGCAGAGCGCGAGTGAGTCCTGTTTCTGCTCCTGGCATTTCCCTCCGTGGCTGGCACAGAAATCCCTGTGGAGGTTTCTGGCACGGGTGAGGGATAGCTGAGTTATTCATGAGCAAAGCCCGGAGCCTCAGTCCTGCTGACTTAAATGGGAATTTTGCCTACGGCATGACTGTGGGGGTTGGTTCGCGGGCTGGGAGGCAGGTACAGATTGCTACAGGATGTGGGATCACATCGACCCTTCATTACTAATGTTTATTAGTAAAAGATGGAGTTTACAGGCTGCTTCTGTGAACGTTATTCATTCACACGTGCTCAGAGGTCCTCCCTTGAGACGGCAGAGTGGTCACACACTGATCTTCTCCCCACGCCTCCCCATCCTGTGGCCGCTGCTGCGGCACTTGGACCAGTCTCCAGACTGAGATGGAGCAGAGGGCAAGGGATGCCCGTGTGACACCTGCCCTGCTGTCCTCTCTGGCCACCGCAGAGTGAAGGATGTTCCTACGCAGCAGCAGCGTGGGGATGTGTGGTGCTTGTCCTCAGCTGCTGTTCCTTTGTTCATCTCACGCTTTTGCAAGCGTGAAATCCAAGGTGGCAGCTTGACATGCAGCAGCAGGAGGGAACAACCTCCCTCCCTCCCTCCTTCTGCGCGTCCTCTCTTCCAGGAGGCCTGAAGAGCCATTGCAGCCATGCCTCTGGTCCTTCTGCTCATGCCTGCAAGCGCCCTGAGTAGGTGACTTCTACTGGCCCAAACCCAAATATTAGCCTTCAGGACCTCTCACTGTAGCCCTTGCCATGGGATGTGAACGGCCTGACCTGCGTCCAGTCCAAGGAGATCTGGTCATCTGTGGCTGGAGCTCTTTCAAAACACAATCAGTGCTTGATTTTCCAAGATGTTGTTTGCCTCAAAGAGTCCTGAGGTCTTGCTGTTATTTGGCAATAATTGCTTGTTCTGTCCAGAAATGGATTTTTCCAGGAAACGTCATGGAAATTCACACATCTCCATCACAGGGTGAAACAGCAATATTGTGGCCAGAGGTGACACCATATAGGAACTGATCCTGCTGTAGATGTGGTAAGTGGCAGAAGACATCCTAGACCAGCTTCCTGAGGGCGTCTGGAGGTGAGCTGCCCACCTCAGTTGCTCTTCAGGCCAGACTTGCAGGGGAAAGCACAAGTTTGGCCAGGACCAGCAATCAAAAGACTCAGAATGGTTTTATTCTGACTGTGCACGATGCCTCTGCCCGTAGGATCAGCTCCCATCCCTGCTGGGTGGGAGGGAGTGGAGGAGCACACCGGTGCTATTTATATCTTCAGGAGCGGCTGGATTAATCCGACAGAAGAAATGTGCCGTGAAAGCCTCTCTCTTCTTCATACACTATTTAGGAAGCTAGGACTGCAAAGCATCAGCCATTTGAGTTTTTTTCCCCCAGTTGCTGGTGGCTTTGATCCTGGGAGAAAATGCATGGGGAGCGGGAAGTCCACGGTGAGCGTGCCCAAGCGCCAGCACACCGTCCTGGGTCAGCACATCCCCTGTTTTTCGGGGGTGCCGGGACCCTTTGCAGCTCCCATGGAGGCCCCATGGTAAAAGATGGAAGGGTTTGTGTCTTAATGAGTGCACTGGTTTCTCGGGGGTCCAGATGTTGTCCGTAGCCCGCGCACAGCAGCACCTGGGGGATGCACAACAGCTTTTATAAAGAGTCCTCACTCAAGTTGTTGGTTTTTTTTTTTGTCCACCAGAAAGCAAGGTCTCTATGTTTCCTGAAAATCAAGCACCTCTAAATATCGGAAGTTGGGTCCCTGAAAATGCATCTCTGGAAATCCCCAGCCCACCTGAAACTCATGGTCCTGTACTTTGCCCGACTTAGGTCTTTGGGCCATGCCCTGCTTACAGCTCCACCAGCACCAGCCCTGCATTTCCCCAGTGAAGCTTGGCTGGAGGATGGGGTGAGAGAGTTTGCCTGAGCGTGGCGGTCTTTTGGATACTTTTGCGTTGCTGCAGGGTGGGAAACTGCTCGTTTCTGTTTGCATATATTAACCCGGTGATGAGTTGCGCTGCTCTTTTCCTTTTCATGTTTTCTCCTGCTGCTCCTATTCATAGTTAAAGTAGGAAGCTGTCTCCTTTGATTATACGTATCGTCTTTATTTGGGGCGGAGATCATGATTTAAGCAATCATTTGCTCAAAGCCATCTATGCCTCATTTTCCTTTTGCCCATGGGTTGTGGCCAGAAAGGTGAGACCTTCCTCCACCCTGTGCTCCACACTGCAACCGCTCAGCAGGGCATCAATTAGCATGAATGCTCGAGTTCAAAAACACAATATCAACCCAATTTCCCAAGTGCTGCCTTTTCTGGAGTTTTTGCTTTCAAAGGCATTCCTCTGCGGTCAGAAGAAATGCTATAAAAACACGAGATGCGCCTGCTTTGTGAACGCTTGCGTCGCATTTGCGAGCGTTTCTCTGTGCCTCCTTCGTCGCGAGGTCTCCAGAGGGTTGGTGGAAACACGGAAAGAGAGCAGCAAGCGGCTCTGACAGACGCAGCCCCAACAACGGTGTTGTTTTTTCACCATTTTTTTTTGTTTTGTTTTGTTTTTCATGCTTCCCCTCATCAGTTTTGCTAGTGTTGCACGGGGCTTCTAGCTCTGTTTGTGTTATTTCGTGCTGCAGCGCTGTGCTGAGCGTTGCCGAGGCTTCGCTCGCTCGCACCAAGAGTTAAATCCTGTCTGAAATACCGAGCTGAAAGAGTCCCAGGGGAGCGCACNGAAGGAGAAGGAGAAGGAGAAGGAGAAGGGAGGAGAAGGGAGGGGAGAAGAGGCAAAGATGTTTCTGGCCCATGATCTCAGCCTGCTGCCCACAAGAACCTGCGTGCGTGACAGGGGCCGGCAGGAGAAGGCACCGTGCTGGTTGTGGGCTCCTGATGCCACTTGCTCGATGCTTTGCTGAGTTGAATGGTTTCATTCACTCCAGCCCATACCCCCACAGCCTTTTCCATATGGGAAATAACCTGATCTCTCTCCTGATCCGGGTCCATTTGGTACCCGTGTTCTTACCCATCCTCTCATAAATAAGACTCTCACATCATCTCGTATGTCCCCGACGGGGAGGCTGGTCCTGTCTGTTGGAGCCCCAGTATTCCCCAGTGTCTTGTGCAGGTCCTTCCACTGTCCTCAGCGTTAGAGACCTGAGCAGCTTCCAACGCACACTGGGGAGACCAGTAATATCTACAGCCAATGATTTCCCATGTGTGGTATGTGAAGATGAATGACACTGATGTTTGCCTGCTCCGCATGAGCGTTGCTGAAGGGCACCTATGGACCGATTTGATAAAGACAGTTTAATTGGAGGGATTATATCTCTCCTGATGAACTTTCCAGCTGGGCTGAGATCGTCCACATCAGCCCTTCTGAAGATCAAGTCTGTCCCCACCCTGATCACCTTTTTCTCTGTCTGGGTCACTCCTGCAGAAAAAAAGACCTCTCTTCTCCTACAAAACCCCCTTTGTGTGTTTTTCCCGTCTGCCCAAAGGTTTCTCTGTGGGGCTCCTCTTTTATTCCTGCCTCCACCATCTGCTCTGTCCCTTTGCCATTGCGTCTTCCCGCCAGAAAGCCGAAAGCAGAGCCAGGGCTTTTGGCTCCCGACTGCCTCCCTGGCAGACTTGTGGTTTCTTTTAGCACAGTCTTTGTTCAGGAGTTGAGGCCGGAGATTCTCTGTTTGAGCATTTTCCAAAGAGATTAAGAGTTTGTTTTGCAAAAAGTTTTGATAATTCCTCTTTTGTNCTGCTTTGTGAACGCTTGCGTCGCATTTGCGAGCGTTTCTCTGTGCCTCCTTCGTCGCGAGGTCTCCAGAGGGTTGGTGGAAACACGGAAAGAGAGCAGCAAGCGGCTCTGACAGACGCAGCCCCAACAACGGTGTTGTTTTTTCACCATTTTTTTTGTTTTGTTTTGTTTTTCATGCTTCCCCTCATCAGTTTTGCTAGCGTTGCATGGGGCTTCTAGCTCTGTTTGTGTTATTTCGTGCTGCAGCGCTGTGCTGAGCGTTGCCGAGGCTTCGCTCGCTCGCACCAAGAGTTAAATCCTGTCTGAAATACCGAGCTGAAAGAGTCCCAGGGGAGCGCACAAGCCTTACCTCCAGTTGCCTACGTGATAGGCAGCAGGTCCCTTGCTTCCAGACGTCTCGCCCACTGGCCCACCGTGCCCCTGCTGCTGCTGTAGCACCCTGGGGTGCTATGCTGGTGTTTAATGTCCCAGCCTGATAAAAGCTGCTGTGCTTGTGCAGGACGCCAGCTTGAAATTCTCCCTCCTGCACCATTCCCTTATCCCCACTTGCCCTTCTCTTTGCAGATATTGGTCTAATTCGGAGAGGAGAGGAGAGGAGA
>VYXH01011093.1:175225-186627 GCA_013397275.1 Burhinus bistriatus | reverse complement strand
CAGTGTCTTGTGCAGGTCCTTCCACTGTCCTCAGCGTTAGAGACCTGAGCAGCTTCCAACGCACACTGGGGAGACCAGTAATATCTACAGCCAATGATTTCCCATGTGTGGTATGTGAAGATGAATGACACTGATGTTTGCCTGCTCTGCATGAGCGTTGCTGAAGGGCACCTATGGACCGATTTGATAAAGACAGTTTAATTGGAGGGATTATATCTCTCCTGATGAACTTTCCAGCTGGGCTGAGATCGTCCACATCAGCCCTTCTGAAGATCAAGTCTGTCCCCACCCTGATCACCTTTTTCTCTGTCTGGGTCACTCCTGCAGAAAAAAAGACCTCTCTTCTCCTACAAAACCCCCTTTGTGTGTTTTTCCCGTCTGCCCAAAGGTTTCTCTGTGGGGCTCCTCTTTTATTCCTGCCTCCACCATCTGCTCTGTCCCTTTGCCATTGCGTCTTCCCGCCAGAAAGCCGAAAGCAGAGCCAGGGCTTTTGGCTCCCGACTGCCTCCCTGGCAGACTTGTGGTTTCTTTTAGCACAGTCTTTGTTCAGGAGTTGAGGCCGGAGATTCTCTGTTTGAGCATTTTCCAAAGAGATTAAGAGTTTGTTTTGCAAAAAGTTTTGATAATTCCTCTTTTGTCTTAAAAAACAAAAACAAAACCCCCAAACAAATAAAAATATCATCATTTCCCAGGATACAGAAACTCCATCTTTCTACCCATCTTTGAGTCCAGTGGTTTCAGGGCTAATACAGGGCTTGGCGGGTTTATTTCACTAAACGCTTATCTCCTGGTCTCAGTTTGTCTGCCGAGCAGGCAGTTCTTTATTGCTTTTGTCTGTGTTTTGGTTTCTCTGGATGATGGGGTGAGTTGTCACCTCGGGAGGTTGCTACTGAGACCTGAGTTACTTTATGGGTTCTTCTCCCATTAACATCTGGGTACAGCTGGAGACTGAAGCCAAAGGAGTGACCCCAGGCTTGTGCCCAAGTGATTGAAAACAAGAATACATCCTGCTATTCTTAATAAATAAATAATTATAATAAAGTCTAGTATCACTTTAAATGACTAAAAGCAAGCATTTTGTATAGGTCTAAATTCTCAGTGTGATCTCTTTAGTACTTTTTGCAAGTCATTCATCTCTGGAAACTAGTATCATCCCTCTCTCTCCAGCAAACAGTGGGCTTGAAGCAAAACATTCTGGACATGAAATTGCAGAAGAAGTTTTCATCTCTCTTAAAAAAAAAAAAAAATCAGCAGAATATACACATGTATCCTGCATTTTTATAAAATTTGGATATTAGTGTTTGACAGTGTCCTTTCAAGGCATTTCAGGAAGATTTTGAGGCTCTGTGAACTCACCACCATACAGCTCACTGGAACTAGGAACTTATCCCCCAAGAAGAAAGAAAGAAGTATAAATAGAAACAGAAGCTGAACAACACTGCCTTCGCTTGAAGTGATTATCATGATCTACTGACCCACGAAGTAAATATTGATTGAGGTGAAGCCATGGTCAATATTCACTTGTAAGAAAAATAAATTTGTTTTCAGCAAACAAGAAGTTGATACACATGTGGTTTGTGACCTGTTTCCCTACCAGCACATCCTGTCCTGGCTTGAGATCTGGCATGAGGGCCAGCAGACAGATGTGGAAGAGCCTTTCCAGATCACCAAATCCTTCTCTGCTGATGCAGGCTTGAATTCTGCAGAGCTTTTCCCACCATCTGCTTGGTTTATCTGTGGATCCCTCTTCTGGGCAGTTGTACCATGGCTGGCTGCTGGGAGGTGAGTCCATAAACCATCCCTTGAATCGGAGGCGCTGGTGGCCAGCAGAGCTGATTTTGTGGGTCTGTTCACGTCTCCAGTGCTTCAGCTGGCCACGACTGCTTCAGTAAATCAAGGGCCACCACCAGCTCACATCAGGGTGCACAGAGCCCTGGGGTGAGCAGATGCTCTCCTCACTCATGAGATGGAATGTCAGCCTGTGCATCCCAGACTTTTGTTTCTGCATCTCTTACTCGGTAGCGCTGTCAAAGAACAGTGCTTGAAAACATATAACAAGGAGTGCCAAGGCAGAAAACGTGCAGAGAAGATAAAACCCCAAATCCATCTGATTGCAGTGATTTTCTGCCTGGGAAATCCACTCAGTGACCCCAGAGATATTTGAGTCCAAATGTGCACTTGGCACAGGAGATGCTGTTGTTTCTCATCATACCCTTGTTTCCTGCAAGGATCAAGCTGTCGTGCCCAGGAAACCCGTTTCAGTGCAGTGTCTGTCCATAACAAGGCTTTGAGGTGGATTGTGTCACTCCAGTTCTGGGGCCAGGGCTGCTACTAATGTCTGGAAGAGGAGGAACAGGGAGCTGTGCCTCATTGGTCTTGGGCTGGGCTTAGGGAGTGCTTCTTCCCCAGAAGAAAGGTCACAAGGATGACCACCTCTCCATCCTGCCAGCGACAGTCACGTCACAGCGATGGGCTGATGAGCAGACTCAAGAGCATGAGGAAGCTCTCAGAGCCCTTGGTTCACCACTTTTTTGTTTGTGCACTGAGTGTTTCTCTGCCTGTTGACCAGGCTCAAAGCCAGGGAGGACACCTCACTGTGGCCCGGGCTGTAGGACGTCCAGCCTGCCCATGTCTGACCCATCCAAAGCCTGGAAACCTTGCCAACCATAAGGCGTTAAACATCCTTTGGTTTTTCTTATTTTGGGGGTCTAGAAGAGTACCTAACACCAAGCTGAAGGTGTACAAGGTGGGTAATGTGAGGATGGTGGTGTCGGGTGCTCAATCAGACCTCGTGTCCTACTCTACGCTTCAGCTACCCTCGTCCTGCTGCAGAAAGCCCCTGCAGTCCCACTCCTCTCACAGAAGAGAAGAAACTAGGGCAGCTCTCTGCCTCCCGAGATGGGTTTTCCTTACAGTCCTTGAATTGTCCCTCGATCCCAGTTGCTCACTTGAGAAAATCAAGTTAACATTCCCTACGTGAAAAAAGGGGAGAAAAAAAGTGCTGTTCAGTGACAACCACCCCATTGTGCTCAATACCTAAATGTTAACTGGCAATAAAAGTATTCCCGTAAATACTCTTTATTAACAGGGGAGACATTTAATGTCTCTTACGCATTTTGCTTCCCTGGGCCAGTTGTTAAAATGTTAAAGGGATAACGCTCTTTGCATTGATGGCAGCCCCTTTTTTTTAAAACCTGCTTTCAAGAGGGATTGTTTGATTTCCCGGTATTTGGTGGATTCATGGAATAAGTGAGGCAGGAGGGTCAGAGTTGCCGTACAACCCCTGCCAGCCCCTCTGCACACACCAGCTACCTCCTCCCTCCCTCGCCAGGCTCTGCCTTTTTAATCTGGTTTTACAGGCAGGCTGCTCTGCTGAGATTTACAAGATCCTGACTTTCTCCTGGCTGCTCAGCGAAGAAAATGCCTGCACAATAAATTTTTAACACCCCCCCCCCCCCCGCCCCGGCCCCTTCCAAGCTCTGATGACCACTGCTAGGGCTGCACGGAGACACTTTGATGGACAAACCCAAAGGCTTTGTTGCTTTTCAGTCATCTTTCTTCTGCTGAGAACCTGGGGTCAAGCCCATGGGACATAGTCGGGGCAGACAATGACCATAAGAGGGGAGGGTAAAGCCCCAGGCAGAGGTTAGAGGAGAACAGTGCTGGGAGGAGGAGACGTGTAGAGCTACCTCATCAGGTTCATCTGCTCTGCAGAGGAGGGAAGGTATTTTTACTGGAATACTACAGACAAGCCCCTAATAGAGAGGGGATTTTGCTGCCGTAAATCCTACGGTGGATAATTATTTATGAAAGTGTCTGCGATGGATAGGTACCATTATGGTGTGGGTCAGGAGGGTGTCCCTGAAGGACAACCACCCCGCGGCGTGTGGCAACTTCATTGGAACACTCCTTGTGGGGTCATCTTCCCTCCCTTGGCAGGAGGCATCCAGAAGAAGCCCGTTGTCCGAAGAGGGACTTAAGCACTCAAGCAGACACCCAGCCCTAAAAGGGCATTTAATTTTAAATCTCTCTTGTGGTGGCCCCGGACAAAATCATCTTTGACTTCCCTACTTGTCTGTGGTTTTCTCAGCTTAAAGCAATTCCCCCTTATAAGGTTGCAGGTTGGCCAGAAACCCACCAGAAATACTTTTATATGTTTTGGGAGAGCTCCTGTCACCAGAAGAAAAGTACCAAATATTGCTGAGAGCCCTTCTCCGCTGCGGCCCCACCTGCACACATCTGCTTTTTGCGTGCGTTAAACTCCGCGCCCATGGTACCTGCCAGCAAGATTGTGCCTGGCTTTTGTAGGAGCCATCGTCAGCACGTGAGAAATACGCGGTAAATTTTAGCTCTCAGCCTTCCTCCTGGGGAGTCCCTGCACTGCTGCCAGCCGTGACTTTGGGCAAGGGGTTTCGTGCTCTTGCGTTTCCCCCCTCTCCCTGTGACGGTCCAGATGCAGACCCCAGCTTTACCGCCTGTAATTTTAGCTTTGCTTCTGCTGCAACAGCTGATTAAACAGGGATTAAAGCTGGGGAGGGGGCTGGCAGCTCCCAGAACACTTTTTCCCACCAGTTTTCATCCTGGCTCCTCTTCCTCTTGGTCCTGTTCCTTACAGCTGGTCCCTCCCCGTGAAAGCGTCAGGTTGAGAGAGCTGAGGTTGTTCAGGCTGGAGAAGAGAAGGCTCCGGGGAGACCTTAGAGCCCCTTCCAGTCCCTAAAGGGGCTCCAGGAAAGCTGGGGAGGGACTCTGGATCAGGGATTGGAGCCGTAGGATGAGGGGGAATGGTTTTACACTGAAAAAGGGAAGATTCAGACTAGATATAAAGAAGAAAATTTTCACACTGAAGGTGGTGAGATACTGGCCCAGGTTGCCCAGAGAGGTGGGAGATGCCCCATCCCTAGAAACATTCAAGGTCAGGTTGGACTGGGCTCTGAGCAACCTGCTCTTGTTGAAGATGTCCCTGCTCATTGCAGGGGGATTGAACTAGGTGGCCTTTAAAGGTCCCTTCCAACCCAAACTATTCTATGATTCCACGATCTGCCTGCCCAAGGGAGATTTCTGCTCCTGCCTCTGCCTGACTTCACGTTCCTCCTGCTTCGCTTTTCCCGTCTCGCAGTGCTGCTGGCATTAAGGTGTCTGGGAAGCTCAGAAAATCCACCAGAGACACCAAGTCCTTTGGGGAAAGCCAGAGGACACGCTAGGCGAGCTGGCAGAGGGATGGGAGTGTTTGCCAGCTGCTGGAGAAGCTCCTCTGCAGGGCTGGGGCAGGAGCCTGTCCAGCACCGAACCTGCTCCCCCATGAAGCTCCTCGCTTCTTGGCACCAAAATGACTTGCAGGGTCATGTTTGGCACTTTGGGTTACGCTGCTGTAAAATGGGAGCAAAGTCCGAGGTGAAATCAGAAATCAGGAGTGTCTGGAATGTGTTTGGAGTCCCCTTGGTGGCAAGTATTAAACACAAGTGATGAGCACCACCCGCACGCCAGCGTTTCTAAAGCATCGCCCCGACGCCAAGGCACGAGACACTAAACAGGAATGAAGACATCAACAGCAAGAGAGGGAGACAGGCAGAACACCAGAGAAAAAAGGGATAGGAGGCATGCTGGTCAGCTCAAAAAAACCCCAATTATTTCCTTTTGATAACACAAACTACTTTGTTTCAATAAGGTGAAGATGCCTCACTCCAGGAAGGGTGAAGCTTGATAAAAGCTGCAAACCTGCTGTGTTATATATTACTGTACCTATACGTTAATGCTGCATTAAGCTATGCGTATGTTAATACCTAGCCAATAAATATTAAACTTCATGATTCACCGCAACCTAAAACTTCAAGTAAATTAAATGAAACAATAAGGGCAAAACAAAATTATTTGGTGTTACATGTTGGAAGCTGTATTTGGCACCAGCAATCCTGAGTGGGAGTGTCAGAAGACTTGCTTTGATTTTCGTCTCTCTCAGTGGACTTCTGCAAGATGTTTTAATTTTTCCTGCCTTCCTGCCTCTCCAGTGGAAAGCTCTTCCACCGAAAACTTCTTGGCAAGTTTTTCTGAGGACCGAGGAGCTGCTCAATAAATGCTTCCTCATCTACTGAGCAAGTTTTATTTAATTACACAGGAGCTACAGTGTGTGGCTGTTCCTGCATTTTAAATGGCAAGTGGGTCCCACTGCATCTCCTCATCATAATTTACCTTTTTTTTTTTTTTTCCTGTGGGTAATATATAATTGCTGTGAAATTCCATAGCATTAGCTAGTAAAATAACGAGACTTAATTAGGAGCCAGGATCTTCGTCAGTCCTCAGCGCTGTGTCCACTAGCCACGAGGTCGGTGGCCAAGCCTACTCGGCTCTGCGGGTCTTTTGCCTGCAGAGGTGGGAAGGGGGCTCCCGAGGACCCGGCACGAGCAACATCCTCAGGGAAAACTTTGGGATGAGGCTCGGAGGCTGCGCACCAGCAGTGCCTGCGCCTTGCACCACTGCACCACGCTCCGCTGGTGCTTGTTCTGCGGGGAAAGGGTGAGAGGGGAGAGCAGCAAGAATAAGAGATGAGAGTAAAACCCTCCGTAGAAATAGATAAAAGCATTGGCCTTGGCCTGGTGAGGCGAGTCCCCGGAGACCAAAGCTGTTTATCTCTAATAAGAGAGCATGGAAAAAGCATTAAACAAACGGCTTAATTTCCCTGCAGTGTTTAGACTGGCGCTGCCTGTAACTAATGGTGGTTAGTTATAGGCTATAATAAGTTTTCCTTATGTAGGCAAAGTCCCATTGGGTTTTCTGGGTGTTAATATAATAGGAAGTAGCTGATTTAGTCTCTTCCAAGCAGAAGACGATATCTCTCTTTCCTCTCTGGTTATGAGACCCATCCTTCATTCCCGAAGGCAGGCTGCCCGCAGCCCCTGTTCCTGCTGTGGCTTCCCCCTCCTGCCTGCAAGGCGCCCACAGCTGGCAGCAAAAACACATGAAACTTCACCCATGGGGAGGGAAAGAAACTTCTGTTCCTCTTCCACCTCCATGGCCTGCTATGGCCAAGCCCATGATCCCCACCGAGCTCTTCTGCCTTGCAGCACTCCTCTTGAAGACCCTCTGTTACAGCTTCAGCAGCCTCCCTGCAGCCCGCGTCACCCACCAGTGGGTCAAATCTGGGCTTTTCCTTTTCATACAAGATTCTTCTCTGACTGATTTATGGTTTCTGGATAATTCATTGATCCCGATTTTAATCTCGCAGTACTTGGAAGACATAGATCATATTAATTGCAGAAGAGGGAAAAACGAGTTTATCTGACATAACTCAGGCTGCAGCGTTCCTTCAGTAGAACATTGGGATCATTATATCAATTAAATCACTGTATGCGTTAAACCAGAGCAGGCTTCTTTTTTCCTTGCTGCCTGCACGATGGACTATTTTGATCAGATGCTCTGGGGTTTTTTTGTAATGAAAATAAGCAGTTTCAAGATTCCCGAGTCCTAAGCATTTCAGCCACCCCCCTTACAAGATGCCTGCTGTGGTTGTGGCTCAGAGCGCCGCTGGGGAGAGCATCGACAGTGGTTTTTCAGTACCTTTGGGATGGGAAGAAGATCCGGGAAGTTGCTGGCATGAACTTACTCATGGTCCAGTCATACAAGTGTTTGCAACCACGTTTGCCTGTCACCGCTCCCTGGCTGTGCTCGGCAGCTCGTTTCGTTATACCCATCTCCGTGGGCAACGCACACAATTTATTACCTCCCCGGTGTGTAGGAGGCTTATTGGGAAGCCTGGGAAGACTCCCATGCCCGACTGCCATGAAAAATGGTGGAAGATGTGCCTAAATTTCTCAGGCAGCCTGGAAAACCTCTGCATTGCTTTTGCAAAGCCAAGTGGCTTGCTGCAACGCCTTTTGAAGGGCATTCCCGAGACTGCCGTGCTCAAACAAACCTAATTCCTTACTTGTGAATCTCTCAGTCACCTGCAAGCAAGTTGCTCGTGCAGGTAAATTCCATTCCCAAACCTGGGAGGGCACGGCTGCCTTGGGCTAATGCCGGGGAAAAGCCTCCGTGAGGAGGTGTCTGAGCTGGACAAAATGCTGCAAATTAGGAATAGCTCTCCCTGAGTCCCACCCCCAGCCTTTTATTGAAATGGGTTGATTTTCCTGCTGGCAGCAGGAGCTTCCTGGTGCCTGAAGAAAGAGGCAGAGCGAGTTCATAAGCAGTCCTACAACGAAGATCTCCTTGCGAGACGAGAGCGCAGGCTCTCGGGTCAGATGAAAGGTGTCCGATTAGAAACAGAACCTTTAGAAACAGAGATGGTTATACAGGGGGGCACTTCTGGAAGACTAGTTATTCCATTTTCTGCCTTTTGCATCCATGTGTGTGCCTTCGTTTCCCCTCTCTGGATCTGCTCCTGGCTTTACTGCTAGTTTAAAATAAAAATATAATCCATTTACAATCCTCCCTTACGGCCCTTAAGCGCTCGTCTGAGAAAGGCTATTATCTCCGCTTGGCTGGCAGAGGATTCAGAGCCACGTAAGGCTTTAACTCCCGCGTGGCTGTGCAGCAGGAGCGTCCCGCTTGCCAGGCTGTTGGGGATGGGGGAAGCTGGCACCTTCCTGGCTTTGCTGCCTTTCCACATGGCCAAGAGCTGCGGGACCTCGGGGACCTCTCCTCTCCCTTCTTCCAGGCTTTGTCCCATTGCTGCCACGAGCGGAAGGGCTGCAAGTCTGCAATGCTCCCGGGATGAATGCCACGGGGGCTGCTTGCCTTCCAGCAGCGGGGAGGTTTTACCCGTGCATGGCCAAGAAAGAAGGAAAGAAGTGGGTTTCCTTGCACAGGGCACGTCTCCAGCCATAAAACCAGGGCTGCTAAAGGGAGCAAAGGACCCAGCCCGTGGTGGTTGGGGGTGTCTTGGCCTCAGACAGCAAACTGGGCGGCAGAGCTCGAGGCTCAGATCTGCTCCTGCCTTGTGTGGCTTGGGGCAAGGAGCATAACCTTGATGGCTTGACTCTGGAAATGGCAATAATCCGTGCCCCACACCCTGTGTCCCGTGTCCCCGTGCTGAGGGAATGCTCTGGGGCAGGGCTATCCCCAGCGCTGCTGTGTGCAGAAACCCATCCTGCAGGGTTACTGCTGGAAATTCAATGTTTCTCCTCCAAGGGAAAAAAAAAAAACCCCAACATTTCTGTTTGCTCCAGATTGGCAAGAAAAGTCAAAATTTTGCATTTTCTTGCATATGAAAATTCCGCTAAGTGCAAATACTACACAACCAAGTGCGGCAACCACTTACTTCGCTGTTGTGTACCCATGAAATATTTCAACTCCTTTGGCTCAACATTGGTGGCAGGAGAGCCAAGCTACTGGGACATTTTGGACCAGCTTGGAATCCAGGGCTGGTGCCAGAGGAAACCAGTTGAGGCCGTGCCTGCCCAGGCTTCTGCCTGCTTGAGAAGCAAAAGCCCCTCCAGCTTTCCTGGAGGGAGGCGAGTCTGAAGGGGGACTTCCCCCACGGGCGCATCCCGACCTGCCTCGAGGGAAACGACACTCAGATCGTTATTGTTTTCTTTGCTGGACAATTCCTGATCATTATTATTTGGGCCATGCTCACCAGGTTTTAAATTATTCTGTCTCAAGTAGCTGATGGCATTTGTTACATGTCATGCGATGTTCCCGGTAATTAATTGGTATTTAATTAATTAAGGGATAATGGCATTCAATTAAGGGATGCTTGTGGAACACTGTCACTGTGTAATTAATGGCTTCCTGCTGCTCAAGCAAAGCCGAGGCATTTGTGGAAAATAAATAGAGAGGAGAAGCTGAGATGTTTATTCCCTTGGCAGGAGACAGCGTTGTGTCCCAGCCACCTCTGGTTCTCCTGCGCCGTCACCAAGACGGGGAGAGCGTTGGCGGCTGCGGGCAAGAAGCGTTGCGTGACCTTGCAGCAGTCAGGCGCCCGTCCGCACGCTTTCCGCCGGCAGCAAACATGATGTGCCATCACCGGCAGGGAGGAGAACTGCACAGACATCCAGCACCTGATGCTTCCAGCATCACACGGCAGGTCAGTGGCAGAAACAGGACCTGATTCCCAGACCCCATGCCCAGGGCTCTGCCCCTGGCGTGTGTAAACTTGA
The DNA here is from genome assembly GCA_013397275.1 of Burhinus bistriatus. NCBI lineage: Eukaryota > Metazoa > Chordata > Aves > Charadriiformes > Burhinidae > Burhinus > Burhinus bistriatus. The sequence goes on along the minus strand of VYXH01011093.1, from coordinate 176,536 downwards.
AATTGCTCTCGCTGATGTTGAGGACCGAAGTATCTGGGAGAAAACGGGCCTTGTGTCCTATCGACTTTGGAGGAGAGCACAGAAAAAAGACGAATTTCCTGGGACATGAAGATAAATGAAAATAAATTCCCTGAATCAAACAGAACAGAACACCGCTTTGAATAAAGAAGGACAAGTATCGAAGGATAAACAGGAATGAGTCACTTTACCAGCTGTTCCTGGCTGGCTGGAAACGCTCTGTGATGTTGAATGAGCCCTGTGTGTGATGGGTATAAATATTTCAGGCAATTTTGGCAGGACTCAGAGGGTTTGAGCCCCTCTGGTTCCTGCCAGCTCAGCATCTTCTGCAAGGTGCCAGCCCGAGGTAGGGACTCCTGCTGCTGCTGGAGAGAAGAGGACCATCCAAGAAGGGTGATAACCACCTCTGCCACTATGACTCAGGGTCTTCCTGGCTGCCCCAGCCATCCTCTCCAACCTGTGCCACTCAGCTCTTGTCTCCGCCTTTGGCAATAAGGTTATTTCTAGGCAGAATGGGACAACGGTCCCTGGGCACTGAAGATGTCTTGGTTTCCTCTTCCCGAGCTGCGGTGAAGACAAGAAGCTTAACACAACCCCCTTGGAGAAAATGTACTTCAAATCTCCTGGTTTCCTCCTGCACCACAGCGAACGCCGCTGTGCTCTCCCCGCTGGCTCTGAGCAGAGGCATTAATGATGCAGGAGGCTCCGCTCCCCCTCCGCCACACACATGCATAAAGCACGTCTCGACGAGGATAGTTGTGTGGCCTGCATTATCACACGCTTTTCATTCCTAATCCCAGCAGACTCAAGGGAAGGAGTTATTGCAGCCTAGGAAAGAAGCTCGGATAAATTACAACGCATTGTATTTAAGGTGATGCTGCTGTAGGCAGCTAACTTCTTTGTTTACCAGTGCGTCTTAACCCAGACGTCCACAGTGGAGCATTCCTGATGTTGGTTTGGGGCTCAAGCTTCTGCCTTTCCAGCACGTAACTGATGGAGTGAGAAGGATCCTGACCACGGCTCAGGGCAGTGAGTGTGTCAGGGCATCTTCCCATAAGTTTGTGCACACCTTGGTCCATCCTTGGGGACGCAGAGAGGATCAAAGCTGGGCTAGAGCACCCAGCACCCGGATGGACAACCCTTTGGTGTTGTTCAATGAGATGCAACGTGAAAATTGCCAAAGACTGCGGTGCTTTTTAGTCCCCCGGCAGCTTGCAATAGGCTTTTCCCTAAAAAGCCCTCAGCCTTTTTGTTCTAAAATCATACTTCCAGCTAAGAACTGCAAAAAAATTA
>VYXH01011093.1:162591-175200 GCA_013397275.1 Burhinus bistriatus | reverse complement strand
GGGGGGGGGGGGGGGGGATGCAAATTGGCCTTTCATAGTTTGATTGCTGATGCCTCCTCTGAAGGAACTGCTTGCTGGATCTAATTGTTTAGCCGAAGAATTTAATGATGCTATTAATAATTAACTGTTCCTTACACTTTACACTGGTTCCTTAAACACATTGAATTTTCATTATTTTCCAGCACTCCTGTATAAACAATTTTTCCTTCCTAATTCCTTCTCGTATTTCAGCTTTACTTGGGTAGAATTAACATGTTATGCAAAATCGAGAAAGCTATCGCTGGTCGGCACCTCTGCTCCTACAGCAGACTTAGAGGGTGGCAGGTCCTTTCCAAGTGCACGTGCGTGAGCGGCCGCTTTCCCAGGGAAGGGCTGAGGATGCCGAGTGAAACAGCACATCAGCGACCTCCCGTCTTCTCCAGTGGTTTTACGCGACAGGACAAAGACGCAAGGGAACTCTTGGCGGGGAGGAAGGTCAAGGGAATTTCCACTGTGAAGTTACAGCCTAGGAACCATCAATGTTAACCATTTGTTATCCTGAGTGTGTCAGAAACACCTGTGTTTCTAAGTACACGTGGGTGAGATGCGCCTGTAGCTGCTGATCTCTCAAAGCTCCTCCGTGTTTGTACGACTTTGCAGGTGAACCTTGGTTTTTCCTGGTGCAGGTGTATGGGAGGGGCATGGTGGGATGTGTACAGCTTCCCGAGACCTTTGGGAGGGAGGTTAATGTGGAAAAGTAAACTCTAATCACAGCTGCAGTAAGCTCCAGTTTCTAATTAAGTGCAGATGAAGTTAAAAATAGAGTTGGTTATATAAAATACATCTCGAAAGCCCCGGCGTACCTGGTCACCCCATAGCCAGGACAATGAATGATCTCTGCCGATGTCTAATTAGGGGTGAAAACGCTCCAGGTGCGATTTTTGAAAACACGCAGAGTAAAACAATTTGGAAATGGCTCCTTCTCCTGCTGTGACCCACTCTTCACCCCCACGTGTGTCCTCATGCCAGGCTGGGTTCTATCCCCTGATCCCCCCCTGGGGAAGGAGCTCCCCAAACGTCCCATCTCACTCCGAGCAGTAAGCAGAAAACTCACAGGTTGGTACCTGGTCACCACTAGCAAGCCTGGAGGTCCCAAAAGGCTCTAAAAAACCAATTGCCCTGAAAGGCAAATCCCACCTCAGGGCTGAGGACACAGCCTTTGCCTCCCAGGGGTTCAAGCAATGCTGGTGGTTCTTCGTTGCTGTTTACAACAGCCTGACAAATCACTCCACAACTCCTCCCCAAAGGTCATTGGTGCTGGCCGGCGCCCAGTTTAAGAGGAGTTCATTTATCTTTTGTGCCCACCCAGAACTGACTGGCTCTAAAATGGGCAAATTCTTCCACTGCTCAGCGTTTGCAATTAGAGGAGAGACCTGCAAGCGTGATGGGTGCCATCAAAGAGCACCAGGAAGGATGCAGAAGGACCTCCAAGGGCTTCTGCCAGGAACAAGCCTCCTCTTCCTTCCCAAAAGCCAGTCTGCCTCTGCCAGGGAGGAATCGGTTTTGGGGCAGGGCTGGCACTTCTTGTAGCTGGAGGCTGATCAAAGCACGAGGAAGAGCCTGGCTGGAGCCTGCCTTTGGGTGGGAGAAGCTGTGATCCCCAAGGCACAAGTCTCAGGGAAAATAGACTGAGATGGAGCTGCTTTCAGCTGCCAGATCAGCTGCAGGGATGTTTGGCAGCTGGTTTTAGCACCAACATCGTCTTCTGCAGCTCTTTCTACTGACATGCCTCCAGCGCAGCCGTGGACAGGCTCCAGATCTGATGGCCTCTGGCCGTTCCCCCCTCCCGTGACACTTTTGCTCTGATAAGCTCCATGTCTGTCTCTCTCCTGGGAATCGAAGGTCGTGTGCAGGGGATGATACGGTTCCCGTTGCTTTATGGAGCCTTTTGCTGGCTGCCAGCTCTGCTCCGGCATTATCTCACGCTGCTCCGACTCTCCACGTTCTTGTAAACACTTTCTTAGTGTGGCTGCATATAAAAGGAAGAAGAATGCGGATCTGGTCTCCCATCCGCTCCCTGAGGGGCCAAGCAATTCCTTGCTCCTGGCAGAGCCTCACCACAGCAAACACTCAGCGGGTTTTTTGTTTCATTAAGTTTTCATTTAATCTGAAAAAAAGATTATTTACCATCTGAGGAGCTGCTTGGAGATCACAGTTGGAGCGCAAGGTGGCTTCTCTGTGGCATGCAGGGGTTTCCCTGAGTCATCTCAGGAGCCAGGAACTGGGGGTGAGGAAAGTTGCTGTCTGCAGAGCGATGGACTTCTCTGACCTGCTGGGGCACAAGGCAGGTGCTGGGGATGGTGGGGTGCGGGATGGGTGGGACTGTCTCATGGGACTCCCATGGGTGACAGGGAACAGACTGATGAGCGTGGTCACAGCTCGTGTCAGCCAAGGTCTGTACTCTGCTACTCACCTTTCTTGCTCCTCCCAGGGTCTTGGAAACCACTGTTTCTCCGTGCCAGGACCACAGCTGCCATTGACTATTACAGACCCAACTAGGTCTTCTCTATTATCCATCTGTGCGTACCCCAGTTGGCCCATCCAGCACCTCTATCATGAAGTCACCCACAAAACCTTCCAGAAATCTCTGGGACTGCTTGCATCCTGACCCGTTGTCCTTCCAGCAGATATCAGGGAGGATGAAGTCTCCCATGAGAGCAGGGTTTGTCACTCAGAGGCTTCCCTGAGTTGTTTAAAGGCTTTGTGTCCTTCCTCACCCTGATGGGGTGATCTGTAATATGCCCCCACCACAAAATCACCTTCCCCACCCCCTCCTCTGATCCTGACCCTCAGGCACTCATCCAGATGGTCACCTATCCTCTGGAGGAGGCCCATATGCTTGAGCTGCTCCCATTCTCATTTCAAGGTGGGGCTCCTTGGTCATCGGAGGTGATGTTGGCTGGCTTGGCCATGGCTTCCTGGGGCAGCACCCTCCCTCTCACTGGCTCATTTTTGGCTGGAGGCCCAAATGCAAGGCTGGGCAGTGTTCAAGTGTTTGTATAAGAAAAGGAAAATATCTGCAAAACATCATGATCTTTCATGAAAAGAAGGTTTTTCTGAATCCGGTTGCAGACATTACAGACGGAGAAGTTTTGGCAAGAATGTAGAGGAGTCAGATATACAACTTCAATTAATTTCAGGAAAACTGAATGTCTAAACCACTTGTACAGTTTTGAACAGCTAACTTCAAACATCTGTACCAAAGAGATGAGGAGACTGGAATTAATTTTCGACACCAACTATATTTTATTATTTGAAATGCCAGGAAAATCCATTCTCATAAATGTGGGAACTTCTGCTGGATGGTAGCTCTGGCCCTGAACATTCACCCTGGGCCTCCTTCCTTTTTCTACACCTCTCCACCTATGGTTACGCCACTTAGGATATCATGCATCCCTCCCAATGGCCATGGTAAGGAGCACTCTGTTGTGGGTATAGGCTTGTAACCCTTTAGACTGCTGGATGGGCTTAATGAGCAACCTACACTCCTCATTTTGGGAGCGTGGACAGCCTCTGCCACCTGCTACCTAGGGGACATCAGTGGAGACACTCAACGTACCGGAGGACATCCTCCCCTGGGGCTGGGGATGAGGTCTCCTCTCACAACTGGTATTTCTTCAGCAGCTCGCTCTGCCACTGCCGCTTCTTGTTGGGAAAGGCAATGGGAATCTTGATCTTACGGAAGTCCTCGATGCATTTCCCCAGCTCGGACTCCAGTGCCCGCCTCTCCTCGCTCACCGCTGCCACCACCGCCGTGGGGCTGACCTCCACCCCGTTCTCCTTCACCGCCGCGTGGTCGCTGTTTCGCCTCTGCCCTGTCTGCTTCACCTCCTCTAGCTTCTTCAGGGACTTGGAGAAGTCCAGGGTGTTGGGGCGGGCTGGACACTCCTCAGGGGCTTCTGGCCATGGCAAAGAGTTGGTGGGACTGGGATCTCTCACCTCCGACTGGGGTTGTCTGTTCGGGAGTGTCTCATCTGCAGCTGGAGGTGGGCTGAGCTCTCCATGGCTGCTCATACCAGAGACTGCAAGGTCATCCCCACCTCCAGGGCTAGCTGGATCCTCCCTTGTCTCGTGGCTTTGCTTTGGTTCCTCTGGCTCACCGTGGTCTGGGGAAGGAAAGCAGAGAGCTGTGTGAGGAGCGGGATCTTGTACAGCCCCTGGTGACAGGGATGGGGGCACGGGTAGCTCAGCTCAGTTGGGCATGGGGTAACTACAGCTGGGTCCCTGTTGGGTGCCCAACTGGGCAGGCAAAGCCGAGCCACCACATTAGTGAGCCCTTCCCCAAACCTTGGGTTGGCTGAGCCCCGGGGCTGGCCAGCCCCGGGTGGGCTTGGGTGGTCCTGGAGAAGTTATGGGTTTCCTGTGGTCTGTGGTTTGGTCTGCAGTGGTGCCGGGGGATGCTGAGCGCATGAATGATCCGAACCAGAAAACTGAGATGCAAGGAGGCCTGAAATGGAAGAAGAAACCGCGCAGCCTCCCGCAGACCTCGGGCATGGCTTGCACATGCTTTTGTTTGTTCACAACAGTGGAAAACAAGCAGTGACTCTGCATGGGAAACAGCCACTCTGTTTCAATTACCAGCTGCCAGGGAAAATCAGTCGGGGAGAAAAGTTAATGGAAACTGCTAAGAAAGCATTTAGCAGAGGGCCTCCCTGCTCCCCCTCCTCAGGTTTGCAAGGAGCAGCACATACATTTACTGCTGAACCTCGGGGAGTGTCTGCTGACACCCATGCCCGGCATGGACGAGAAGGTGAGAGGGGTCTTCACCCAGTCCAGCAGACTTTTCCCACACATCCTTCACAGAATCATCACAGAATCACCGGGATTGGAAGGGACCTCTGGAGATCATCTAGTCCAACCCCGCTGCCAGAGCAGGTTGACCTAGAACAGGTTGCACAGGAAGGCACGCCGTTCCCTCTGGTGCTGTCCCAACAGTGACTACCACGAGGAAACACCGGAGGGATGCAGAGGATGCTGGAGACAGGCTCATGGGGCTCTGGAGGTGCCGTGGGCGTGTGACAGACCCAGCGGTGGGACACCAGTAGTCTCCTCAGGTGGCTGAGGGTTCCGAGCACATTCTGGGTTCAGGTCTGTGCCTGCTCCACAGCTGCTAGAGAGATTCTCAAAATGTTTCTGTTTTAGCAGAGATTTGTTTTGAAAGTTGTTGGGTTTTTTGTTTTTTTTTTTTTTTGTTTTTTTCCTTAAAGTTCCTGTTTTTGTAAATATCTTTGGCAGAAACAGGGGCCTTCCAGCTCTTTGAAGGCTTTGGGACAGGGAGGGGGTGTTTCTTGTCATTGTTTTCATTTGCACGGCTGTTTTTTTGTTCAGATCAGGCACACGGAGACCTCCCTCCCCTCGCAATAACAAGATTTGTTTTTTCTGAGCAGTGGTATCAGCCTGGCAGCGGTTTTCACTGCTTCCTCTCACAGCACTTAAAAAAACCCTGCCGTCGTACAGCTTTAACCGGAGAAGTGCCTCCCGTTTGCTGCTCTCGAGGTTTTCACTGGCAGTACCTTCCAATTTCCAGCCCTCCACCTCTACCCACCTATGGGCTGCTGGGGCTATACGTTCACCCTTGCATTACAAATGTCGCCACAGCAAAAGCGGATTCTGAAAATGCTGTTATGTGGGAGGTTTATGGGAAGCGATTGCCACCGGGGCGTGAATCACCCTCACCTTTTCCCCCTCCTCACGTTGTAGTTTTCCACGTAGGACTCCATACGAGGGAGCAGGCAGATACCGTGAGGAGCTAACGTTTAGGCAGCCGATAAGCATTGCCCAGTAACGCGCCTGCCCAGAGACGAACAGCAATTAGTGCTGCAGCATCTGCCCTGACCAGATGTGCTCCAATCTTTACTACGAACACGTGAAAGCAATCAAAAGGGAGTTTGAGTCCTGTTCAAAAGTATAGATCTACTATAGGAAAAGCAGCATGGCCTGGGAGAGGCTGTCCTGGTGAGACCCCCCTTGCTTCTCCTGCGGGAGTTTTCCCCATCCCTTTTCTCTCTTGGTTTGTTCTTCTCCTTTCCTTATCCCTTAAGGCACTTTTTGCTATCAGAGCTGATGGATGCCCTCAGCGGTAGTTGGACGAGCAGGTCTCCATGCGGGAGGTCTGCGCAGGGGAGCTGGCGCAGGGAGGATCCCAGAGCAGCTTCAGGGTGGACCCACCAAACCCTCATGGAAAGCCACTGCCTTGGTTCTCAAAACTGAAGAGCTCTGAAAACAAAGCAAAGATTTTTCTCTAAAATGTCTAAATTCCTGAACTGCTGGGTTTATTTATTTATTTATTTATTTTTAAGTACATCTGCTGGCAGAGATATAAAGAAGGATATAAAGTATTTCTATTTTAAATTCCTTATCCTACACTTTGTCCCCCATGGAAGCAGAAAATGTCAAGGTGGATTTTCTTTTTCCTTGAAAACTTTTTGTAAGGACAGAGTTTGGTTTTTTCCCCCTCTTACTTCCTCTTCTTATTTTTTTTTTTATTTTTTTATTTTGACATTTACTTGAACAGCTCCAGCACGGAAATTACTAGAGGTGGAAAGTGGAAATGTCATCCATCACTGAGCAGAAACCTTGAAGGCTGGATTTTCTTTGGCAAATCTCTCCGGGAAGTTACAAGGATGTATCTTCGCCCCAAATTCTTTGAGTGATGGAATAAAGTCTCTAAGTTCTTATACTGCTTTAATCATCTTATCTGTGAGCCTCACAACTGTGTTTGTGCAATGGGGAGCTGAGGCACAGGGAACGTAAGCTGATGCACCCAGATACGTACAAGGAGCCTATGGCTTAGCTGGAGACCGAATTCAAATCTCTTCAGTTCTTCTCTAGCATCTGAGCTCCTAGACAACCCAATGACTGTAGCTGGCTTGGTACAGCACTTTTTTGCTAAAGCTTTCAACACATTTTACATCACATTATTCCCATTTGAGGCACAGAGAAGAGAAATAACTTGTTAAGGTCACCTGGCTGAGAACAAAACCCAAGTCTCCTGGGCACTGCTCCTGCACACTTTCCATACCGGACCACACCGATTCCCTTTGCATGGTCTGGCACTCCTGCAATCTCTCTGCTCTTGCCATGTTCCCACTGTACCTGGGTCTGCCTGAGACGCACCGTGGGCTGCCAAACTCGGGGAGAGGAGCGCAACGGTGTGGACACGCACTGAAAAGTCCCTTGCTAGAGGAGAGGGTTGCTAAGGCGTTATTTCTTTGCTTTGAAACTGCTGAGAAAGTCACCTTCAGGCCATTCCTGTGCCTCTCCAGTGCACAGTCCCCTGTGTCAGTGCGCAGCTTGGTCCAGATGTTTTGCAGGTACCAGCAGTGTAATTCTGCTAATTTAGGTATGATGGGGTAGTTTAGGCCATCTCTGAGTAGCCAAGGGACTTTGCATAAAGGAGCTAGTGACTCTTAATGACTTGGATTTGGAAATACTCATTAATTGCCCATAACAATTTGCTTACCCTTGTTCTATCTTACTCACCGAGGGCATTTTATCGCAAAGCCTGTTCTAGCTGGTTCTCACGCTAACATCTGTAGCAATGGTCTTGCACTCATTGAGAAATGCAGACCTCAGCAGGTTTTTATTTCCTCCCCATACGGTGCCGAAACACGAGCTTCCTCCTGGCCAAGCATCACAGCCCACGAGTTCACCTGCATGGGCACATGTGTTTCCAAAGAGCAACGGGCTGGAGGGCAGCCAAAAGCAATGTGGATTTGCAGAAGATTTCCGAGGAAAGTCAGCCCCATGCTGGAATTTTCCAGATCCAACAACAGGCAGATGTCAAGGGGTGGATGTCCATCTGGGCCACTCATCTACCACCAGGAGATGTCTCAGGGCTGATACAAGATACTTCGGTCTAGGGATCTGTGCTTAACCCCGTCTATGAGAGCAGAGTTTTTCTGACGCCAGCTAACAGGCTGGGGTGCGCGCTATTAGGACGAGAGTGTGTTTTCTTTCTGTGTGTTAGTGATTTCAAGAGTGTGGGGATCACTTTGGCTGGAGTTTGACCCGGACCAAACCTGACACTGAATGCCCTGGAACTCTGAGGCAGTCTAGGTCTTCCCGGGTATTTCCTTGCCATTGATCTTCTCTGCAGCTTTGGACAAATGACTTCATTTTTCCTTGGGCTAAGCTTCCCTCACATTTGTGTACCTTGTCAGTGAAAGCTTCTGTGGGGCCAGCCTATGTCTGGCAATATGGGGGTGTAGCTCCTAAGATGATCCCAGGACATCTCACAACTCTTCTTCTGAGTGCATCTCAGCTACTGAACTGGGAAAAGAGATCTGTCATGATTTTTCTCATCGTTTTTTAATTTCCTTAGACTTTGCTTCCTATGTGACGCTTTTGTCTGCTTCAGAGCATCAATTAGAGTGCAGAAGTGACACTTCCGACGCAGCCCCATGGTGCTGATAGAAGTCCTGCTGAGTGCAATTATCAGGCTCCTGCACGCGGTGAGCTGGTGCTTTGCAGGGAGAAGCACACAGTGTCCCAACCACTTGCTGCTTTTCTGGATAGCATTTTATTTTTCCAGAGTGCCTGATGGGGAGATGAGCTCGCCATGTGCCAGGAACCCAGGGCCCAGGCTCCCAATGTCGGGTTTGCTTCTCTGTGCCACTGCTTCCAGCTGAAGGGGGTCGTCCTAAGGTCCCCACACGTGGTTCGGTCCTGGGGTGCTTCCCCAGCCAAACGGGGGATCTTCAGCTCAGACTGCGTTGCCCTCAAAGATTGCTTTTCCTTTCCCACCATTTGCTGCAGAGACCCGAATTTCCTCGAAGCAGAAAAGGAGATTCTTCTCTTCTTTTTTGTCCCAAAGAAAAGCATTCTCCGAGCCCGTACCAGGCAGCCAAGCAGAGAGCCCAGGCATCAGAGGGAAAGCCCCACCATGGGTAGCAACAGAGCTTTGTGCATCTCAGACTGTTTCTATCCCATGACTTTAATTCAACAGTCTTTTCCTTCCAGTTTTTAAATGAAAAAGCAGCAACAACGCATCGCTTGGGGTCAAACGGGAACATCTCAGTTCCTTTACAAGCATATTAAACTCCCTTCTAGCCTCTTAAACTTTGGGTGTTGTGGCATAAAGATGGAGAAAAGTTTCAAAACAAGAGCTGGAAGAGCATGTTTAGTTTGTGTATGTGGACCTAAACAGTTCACTTCAGCCAAAGTTTTGCTTGCCTCAAAAATGCGTTCAGAAAACAGATTTACTCTTTAAAACTCAAAACGTTTCTCATGAACTCTTGCTTGAGAGCCTGATAGCGATGGGGAGCTTGGACTGTGTCCAGAAAGCAGGTGGTGATGGAAACAATTGCAGATTTTATGCGTAAGAGCAACTTCCCCTGGGAAGCGCCAGCCTATGTCCGCCTTGAGTTGACCGATGGCCAGCGGTGACCAGGCTGGATGCTCACCAGGATGCAGAGGGCGTATCCGTGACTTACCCACGCCTGATGCAAAGCAGCTGCTTCCGTGCAAGCTCCGAGACCTCACTGACCTCAGGTCTTGCCTCTGCCTGAATTGTTTGTTGAAAAGTCAAGCTGAGCCCCAAAACTGGTGTCTGCTCTCCTGGTTGGCTCTAATCCCCCTTATTTTATCAAAGGAGGACAAGGCTCGGCATAAATAAATGCCTCTGACCCTATGTGCGCGCAGCAGTAGCCTCTGCATTCCCAAAAGCCTCATTTACACCGCTTGTGCCAGCGAAGGTTGTTGCTAAATCTGCAGCACTGGGGACTGCTGTGGATGGATTAACTGCTATGGCAACCCCGGCAGGACCCCGGGGTGCCAGGACCAGGACAGACAACCAGCCGCTGGTTTTAAACTTCCCTGCTAAAACCCAAGGTCCTTCCTATGCCCTGTGGAGCAATATATACGTGTTTATCAGCGCAGGCGCTGCTTTTGCTCTGCAGGTTCCAAAAATGTCTGTTTAATGGTGTTAATCCAGCTGGCCGGTAGCACTGGGAGCTCCATGTGCAGTCGTGCCAATGGACTTTGCTCTCAGGCTGGTACCCAGGCCCTGCCACGCAGCTCTGGTAATGCTCTCCAGGGAGGCTGGGTCCCTTGGCAGAAGGTACCAAGCTCAGCAGAAAGCTGTTTATCTGTAATGGGCAGGCGCAGAGAACGGCTTGACCCCAAAACTCGTTGCATGGGTGGCAGAAAACCTCTCTCGACTCTCCCTTGCTGCTGTTTTTATAACCAATTCCTGCTGTTGCAACATCTCAGCAAGAAGTAGAAAAACATCGAACCAGGAAGGTGCACCTCTTGAAAGACCTAACCTCGCAGCCTTAAAAAAAATAATCCAAATTTTTCTCTGTCATTCAGGCTGTCTTTTGCTGTCAGGAGGAGGCAAGGTGGGTTCAGGAATTGGGGATTTCAGGTTTGTTTCTGAGGGCTGACTGGAGGTCCAACTCTCAAAGGTGGAGGAAAACTGGTGAGTGGTATCTGCTGGTGTTGGTACCACATGTGCCAGTGGATGCTCAATGCCCAGCAGCAGCCCTTGGTGGGCAATAGCTCTATTCCTCCATACCTCCCAGGCCCTCTGTGATACAGATATTAAGAATAGCTTAGGAAGTGTATAAATGATGGAGATGGGCTCACAAACATCGCCCTTTTCACCTTCTGTGGGTATGAAGGTCACAACTTCACCTATTATAAGGATGTTTAGCTTGCAGGATCATGGTACCGGGCAGTGTGGTCGCAGAAAACAAAATGCCCTCAGGAGCGTTCGTCTAAATAAAATAAGTATTTGCCGAGTGCTTGTGAACATATACACACACTGCAGGAATGGGTGCAATGGGGGAATGCCTCCATCCTGCAAAGGTGCGCAGGGGAGAAATGCAGCATATGAATGCTGTGATATTGGGATCTTTTCTGCATTTAAATCAGCGTGTCAGACATGAACGACAGGCGGATACCTAGCTCAAGCCACCTTTTGTGATACGCGACTTCTGTCAGCACCCAGGGTCTGTTTGGAGATGGAACAAATACCGCAGAGGGTGTGTTTCTGCAGTAAATTCAGTGCCAAGCCCCCGCCGTGATCTAAATCAGCGCTCGCCGCTCTCTAAACCCCTCAGTGCACGCTGACAGGGTATCCGTCAGCAGGCTAATTGCTCTTCCGAGTTCATCCCATGATGGTTTTAATCTCTGACTTCCTCCTTATTTCCCCTTCTCCCCGGCGCTGCCGGAGCTGACCCGGCACGAGCCAGGCGAGCTGTGCCAGGGCTGGAGGCTGCCTGCATGGAGCCCGCGGCCGCCACTGTATGTTCTTCGACTGCCTTCGTCACGCAGCTTATTGCTGCAATTCAGATCCATCCCTGTGAAACGGTTTATCTTTCCCGCACATATCNCTTTCCCCTGATGCTGGGATGTCCCAGGTCCTTGCAAAGTCCTTTCCGAGAACAGCGTGTGCATGCAATCTGCTGGAGGAGTTGCTCTGGAGCAACTGCAAAATGCCTCCTAAAGTACGGCCAGCTGAGGGGTGGTGGGTATGTGCGTGATGGACAGCAGTTTTATTGGACCAAGACTTTGCATGATTGCTTCATTCGATCACGCTTTTTGAGCGCAGTGACTCCAGATTTATGGCAGGGATGGGAGTTATAACACGTTTCGTTTTGGCAAAGCAGGACGGATTCAGACACGAGAGGTCAAATTCCGGTGACGGTGCAGAGCCAGGCCCTCAGATGCTGTAAGCTGCTGGAACCGAAGCCAGTGGAGCCACGCTGATTTACATCAGCAAAACATCTGGCCCAGGGTAGGCGTTTCCATACCACGTGAAGCAAAAGCAGCTTTCACTGAGCACTTCTTGTCAAGCCCATCAATTTGGGCAAGACCTGCTTATTTCTTGGCAGGAATTAGTCACAGAATCATAGAATCATTATGGTTGGAAGAGACCTTTAAGATCATCAAGTCCAACTCTTAACCTAACACAGCCAAGTCCACCACTAAACCATGTCCCTCAGCACCACGTCTACTCGTCTTTTAAATGCCTGCAGGGATGGCAACTCCACCACTTCCCTGGGCAGCCTGGTCCAATGTTTGATAACCCTTTTGGCGAAGAAATTTTTCCTAATATTCAATCTAAACCTCCCTTGGTGCAACTGGAGGCCGTTTCCTCTTGCCATCACTACTGTGTGTGGCAAATGCTTTCCAAGGAGTGCTGCTCTGCCAAGAGGAGCAGCTCCTGGTCACCCTGAGCTGCCTCCCTGGCTTGGAGACCACAGGGCAGAAGAGCAGCTGGGGAGCAGCCGCCCCTGTGCTGAGCTNAGCCCGCGGCCGCCACTGTATGTTCTTCGACTGCCTTCGTCACGCAGCTTATTGCTGCAATTCAGATCCATCCCTGTGAAACGGTTTATCTTTCCCGCACATATCTTTTTGTTGTTGTTCTTGTTGTTTTGGAAGGCTACGAGCTCTGCTGTCAGTTTTAGACTCGGTTTCCTGCTCGGTGTGGATCTGTGCAATCCAAATATTCTTTCCCCCCGTATTCATACGCAGGGGGTATTCACCCAAGTGATCATGTCACTGGTTAATTTAGCATCTGCACTAATCTGGCAGTTCTGGCACTCCTGGGGAAGGTGGGAGAAG